>JALNIF010001343.1:0-40264 GCA_026284005.1 Thecaphora frezii | reverse complement strand
CCGGCTAGACGTAGATCGGCCATGCCTGCGAGTGGGGATACGATTGGGGAAACAACGCACACACTCTCGCACACACACACACACACACATTCTCGCACACACACACATTCGCACACTCGCACACACACACATTCGCACACTCGCACACACGACCACACGCATCCACACCGAGCGAGCGGCAGCGTGCCAATGGGCGGGGAGGGGAGACATTGGAACCGGCAGATTGCGATGCGAGGTCGCGAAGACTGAGAGGGGAAGCGCATGGACCAACAAACCACCTCTCCCCTCTCCATCGTTGCTCGAGAGTATTTGAAAAGGCGAGCATCGACATCGGCAGCAACGATGGTCTTGCCTGCTGCGGGCGAACTCGGGGATAACGAGCCTATGGCGTTTGGTTCTGTTTTTTTCTCTCTTTTATTCCCTCCCTTTCTCATTGCTTTCTTGGGCGGCGTATCTTCTTGCGTCGCCTCTCTTGATGGACTCTTTTTGATTTACCACGCTGCACCCATCGCCGTCGCAACTTGACGCCGATTACTCTGCTGTCCGCTCCCCGCTTTTTGCTCGCGATCCACGGCGAGGCGTAGAAGTTTGTCGAACTCGACCGTCTGTTCCACCATGCCCCCCTCCCTTTCCCTTTTCCTCGCCTCGTCTTGCCCTGCCTTCCCTCCCTCTTCCCCTATCTAAACTTTTTTTTGTTTTGATCCCTCACTTCTTTCCTCCTTCCCCCTCCCTCCTCCCACCCTTTTTTCGTTGTTTTTTTTTTTTCTTCCCTCGTTTTTTTTTCTCCCTGTAACGATCCCCGTAATGTTTTCCTGCGACAGAGGTTTTGTTCCCCCATTTCCTCTTCCACAAACGACCAATCCCTCCATCCCGCGCCTCGGTGTGTGTATTCGTCCCTGTGTGTGTGTATGTGAGTGTCGAAGACGGCGGCGAGGAGCAGTGTTGAGTCGGACGTTGCCGGATTCACATCGTACCATCGTATAGGCGAAGCACAGGCGCAAAAAGGGGAGCATCGGTGGGTGGGATTGTAGGAAAGAGGACCTTCACACTGTATGTAGGAGATGAGGATGTGGAGAAGTGGATGTGGAAATGGATGGGGGGAAGAACATTACCAGTCCATAAAAGGGGAGCAGCGACAAGTAGATTAACGCGAGGCTTACGCTCATCCTATACGGCTGGAGCGACAAGGGAGAGAAAATCTCATAAGGACCGCAAAGCCCGGCCTGACGAGACCGACAACCCATAAAGGCCCTTTCCGCCAATGGCTGACAAGGATGGTTAGGCACCTCCGCGCTGCTGCCAGAGCTTCTGCAACGCCGTCAGATGCCGCTTGAGCACGATGCAACTGCCCGTGCTGATGTGCGAGATGGCGTCGTCAAACTTTTTGCCCTTGCCATCCTCTCCCTCGGCCGCGCCCATCGTCGCAACCTGCGTCTGCACCTCGGCCGCCGCCCCGTCACCCTCGCCGTTGCCGTTGCGTTGCGCCGCCGCCTTGCGCCTCTTTGCCTCTTCGGCTTCGGCGATGAGGTCGTTGCACCTCCGCATCACCTTTTGCAAGCGACCCTTGCCCTCGCCTCCGTAGTAGAGGTACTCGAGCTCCTCCTTGAGCCCCTCGGGCGGCTGCTCGAGCGCCCTCCGCACAAAGCCGCGCGCCAGCACAAACGCCTTTTCCGAGTAGAGCGCCGAGTTGACCTCGCCTTCCTCGGTCCCCTTGAGCTTCTCGTACGCCGGCTCCGTGAACCACGGCTCCCGCACCAGCACCAACCCTTGGATCGACACGAATACCTGCAGTAGCGACGACTTGGTCGGGGACCAGCTCTCGCTCTCTTGTCCCGACCACGTGCCCAGGATCGACAGGCACACCTTGCCCTCCTCGTACAGGTTCGGGCTGACACGTCCGCTCCCGTTGGTCCAGCTGTGGAAGTGGGCCACCGGCGGCTCCTGCGGGTAGCTCGGCTTGAGGTGAAAGTCGATCACGAACGGCGCATCTTCGTACGGCGTACCCTCGCTGCCAATGATGAGCACCCGCAGCAGGTCGGTGCGGTCCTCGTAGCTCCGCACCAGAATCGACTCGGGCAGGCTAGTCTGCAGCACCTTGAACTCCTTTTGGATCCGCTTAAAGTAGGCCCCCGACGACATCGAGGCCGATGGCTCCTTGATGAAGGCATGGTCCTGCGGCGCAGACTCGAGCACCTCGAAGCGCGACCAACGCGCGTCATCAACAGGCAACGAGGCGGCACTGCTCGAGTCCTGCGACGATGCCGCCATCGCCTCCTCAGCTGGGACCGCCGGCGTCTCGATCACCATCGCATCGGCAGCCTGGCTCTGTGCAGGCTCGGCTTGTTCGCAGGAAGCGGCGCCCTCGCTTGCCTGCTTCGCCGAACGTGTCGCCGGCTGCTCTGTCGCTTTCGTCGTCGAATGCTCCACTGGCTGCTCTGCGGGCTGCTCGTCGGCGACGATGATCTCGGCAATCTGCGGCGTCGGCGCCTCGGTCGACGTCCGGATGTCGATCACCCCATCGTCGACCTCGACGTCCTCCCAGTCATCCCGCTCGACGACCAACTGGCCATCCTCGTCTATCCACATGGCCGCCTCGTCCTCCTCCCACTCAGACCCGTACTCTTCGTCCATGATGCTCATGCCGTCCTCGTCCATGTACTCGTCATCGTAGCCCTCGCTCAACAGGGATAACTTCTCGAGCTGCGTCACCACCTTTGTGCCGCTGGGGAGCTTCACGACGATGCCTCCGTCCAGATGCAGTCCAGTGACGGTACCGTACCAGTCGATGTCGACCGCTTCGCGCTTAGGATCCCTGGGCAGGCACAGCGGAGTGCGCCTTGGATGCTTGCGGCTCAGCTCGATGCCCTTCTTGCCCAGCACCGCGTGCAGCTTAGCGGTCGTCGGGATGTCCTCGCCCTGGCCCACCCGCGGCAACGCAGGAAGCGGCATGCTGTGCGACTGCCGGTCGATCATGACGACGTCGCCGCGGTGGATACCAAAGGTGTCCGGGTCGGTACCGTGCACGTTGAGCTCGAGCACCGGCACCGTCTCGATGGTGTCGGTGCCATAGATACGGATCTCGGCGGTGCGCTCCTCGGGATCCATCGCCTGCACGATGGCCGACTTCCGCTCCGAGCCCTCGCCCTGCCACCAGACCCAGTCGCCGGGCCACGACTCGTACTCGTCGATGTTGATGTAGGGGATCAGCGTCCTGGCATCCTCCTCGGACCGGGTGCCGTTCTGCCAGATGACATCCACTTTGGTCGACGTATGCACGACGTGGAGCACGTCGACGGGGATGCCCTCGGAGCCGTGCCTCGTCGGCTCGACCCCGTGCTCCTTGGCCAGGGCCTCGCTCCGGAAGATGACCCGATCGCCGACCGCTTGGCAGGAGTCGGAAAAGGACCGGACCAGCGTCAGCTGGTCCATGTCGGTGGTCCAGTACTTCTTGGGCCGGGGTCTTTGATCCTGCTCGCTGGGCGACAGCGTCTGGTTCATGGCGAGCCAGTTGACATACAGGACCGTCTGCCGCACGTCTATGATCGTCATCTTGCTCGGGATGCGGTGCGACGGGAACTGTGACTCCCACATATAGTAGCTTTCCTGGTACGTCTCGGGTCGCACCTCGCCGATGGGCAGGCTCGAGCCCACGTCGCAAACCTTGACGAGCTCCGTCGAGTCGCTCGACTCGACCAGCGCCTCCTCAAAGATCTCTTCGACGACGCCAATCCAGTCTTGGGCCACGACGTAGTCGCCGCGCGTGATCCTGACGGCATTTTGAACAAGTTCCGACGGGACCTCGTGATCAATCCTCTTCTTCGAGATGACATGCTCTAGCGTGAGCTTCCTCTTGATATCGACGACGACGCACGAGGACTTGTCCTTGAGCGACTTCTTGCACACGTCACCGATGTGCAGGGATCGATCGACGACCTCGACCTCATCCTCCTTTAGGATCTCGCGAACGTCGGAGGGGGACCAAAAGACGCCGATCTCTCCCTGTTGAAGCTGCAATTTCGGAGGAAAGCAGCCATGCGAGAGCCAACAACGGCGGTTTTGAGCATACGAGCTTTTCAGAAAGCTGGTCTCCAGCTGTGCCGAGACACTTACCGGGCGGTTCTTGCCAGAGCGCTCCCTGACGGGATCTTGCTGCTCCGCCTCTTCACGCTGCCAGCACCTCAGAACAACGCCAGAGCTGTTGCTATCTGAAGCACCTTCCTTAATTTTCAGTCGTACGACATCCTCGTGGAAGAAGCGTCGGCTAAAGCCCGCCGTTGGGGCGGGGACAGTGGCCGGCGCCGGTGTAGCGCCTGACTGCAGCGATGGTTGAGGCGGCGACATGCGAGGATGAACGATGCGAGCAAGACGTTAGTTGTGTCCGCTGACTAGGAGGTCTCGAGCTACTTTGATCGAAGATGGGAGCTTGACTTGAGATGGCCGGTGGTCAAGAGCTGGCTCAGTCGACTGTGACGCTCGCTGTATCTGTTGTCGGCAGCTTGCCGCGTGGCACGAGGTCGAGGTGGGCAAATAAAAGTCGACAATCGTGCTCAGTGCAGCGATGAGGGGATGGAGGCTTTGCAGCAGGGTGGTAGATGGTGGTACTTGGGGGGGAGGGAGGGAGGTGTGGACGGTAAGGGTAAGCGGATGGTAAGCGTGATTAAAGCCGTGGAGGTGTGGTAAGGGCCGAAGAAGCAACCATGCACCCTGCCTGCATCCGAGCCTTGAGGCTCTCGGCTCCGGTCACACTGGCGCTTTTTTTTCTTTTTCTTTTTTTTTTTTGTGGGCAACAAGAGCGTGCTCGGCCCCCCAACTCATACGTTTTCTTGCCATTTTTCCGCCTACTTTTTTAATGGAATATTGCGCCAGCCAAGGGGCCCGGACTCGTTTTAGATGGCAAAGTCAGCTACATAGCTGTAGTGTCGAGGCTGGCGCTGGCGGTCACGGACCATGCGCTGGCGAGACGAAAACTCCACACGCGCCACACTCACAACTGTGACTTTACTCGCAATCGCGGTTACTCGCACTCGCCCGCCAGGGAGATCCAAGCGCAACCACATACGCAGCGTTATACACATTGTATCACCACCTTAACCTTCCTAGACGCCGGCAAACACGTCTGCCAGCTCGGGCCAGCTCCGCCTTGCCTCCCGACGTTCGTCCCCCCAGAGCATCCCGGCGCCAGACACCAGACCTCCTCATTGGCTCGGGCGCCACCTGCACCAAGGGCCTCCCTGCTTCGCTAACAGCCCCTCTGGCCAAGCTCGCGGCAATCGCTCGTCCCTCCATATCAACCGAAACGCGACGGCGTGGCAGTCGTCCATAACGACAGATGGCGATCCCTGCCCCGGCACTCCAGCGATCATGGAGCTGTCTGGGCCAACCTTCCGGGGTGGACGCGCACGCAGGCGACGAGGACCGTTACGCGTCCGAAGCAGCCTTCCTGCACGCCCAGTCGTTTAGCAGAGGCGTCGACGAGAGGGATGTCGTGACAGTAAGTATCTGGCTAGGTCGGCGCAGTGGCGGCGGCTGTGCCGCACATGATTCTGCGCTGACATCACAAACACGGCCTCTTCCGGTCGCGGATGGGTATGCGCCAGGCGCTGGCAAGCTCGGATCAGGTCTGCGTGCTGTCGCGAAGCCACGAGTTTTCGCAGGCGCTTCCCTTCTGGGAGGCGTTCTCGGCGTCGGAGGAGACCGAAAGGGCTGTCACATGCGTCTGCGTAGGCTACGATCCGATGCGCAACGAGTCGCTGGTGGCCGCATCGATGGACCATCGTATCGCCGTCTGGGCTGCGTCGACCAACTCGTCGCGCCGGTGGAGGGTGCATTCCACCGTCATGGTCAATGACGGCTGCGTCACGTCAATTGACATTGGTCGCGGCAAGCTCCTCATCGGCACCAGCACCTCCCTCAGCCTCTGGCAGCTCGAGCAGAGTAGCATCGGCATCTGGCGACGCGTATGGAGGAAGCGGTGCCCCTCGCCCATCCGAATTGCCCGCTTCTCGCCCGATGGAGGCGCCATCGCAGCGGCAACCGAGGGCGGACAGAATGTTCTGCTGTGGTCGCTGCCGCGCAAGACGGACGAACCGCCGAGCCTGACGCAGCGCATCTTTCACCCGTATCCCATCTCTTCGGTCGTTTGGCGGCATCCACCGGATCGCGCCGTCCAATCCGACGTCCTCATCACCTACAGCCAAGACGGCGTGGCGCGTATCTGGGCGCCCGTCATCGACGAGCCGTCCAAGCTGCGGCTGTGGGCTAGCCTCGACACATCGCCGGAGCAAAGCAGACGCTCGGCTAGCACAAGCGCCTGCGCCAGGCCGTTCTACCTCGAAGCCTGCGTCGTGGCGAGCGCCCTCAGGTCAAATATCGGGGCGCTGGAACGCGAGCTTCAGATGATGGAGCTCGGGCTAGGAGGCGACGCCACCAAGTCGGATGCCCACCAGATCGAGCGCGCCACCGACACCAAGCGCACCAGGCTTCGCAGGCTACAGCAGCTGCTCAGCGAGGCGCCTGACATGTTTCTCAAGGTCGAAGACGACGGGTCTCTCACCATCTCTGCGGTAGCGAACATCGATCGCAAGCCTCCGACCCTGTTCCAGAACCTCACCGTCCTCAAGCTGCCCGCTTGCCTTCCTGTCGATCCGAGCGACGTTGCCGACGTGGCCCTACACCCGCGCTACGCTGGGGGCGACGCCTCCAGCGAAGACGCATTTGCTGTGATGCAGATCCGAACCTTGTCCGGAGCGACGGCGACGGTCGAAGTCAACCCCGCCCTCTTCTTCGACGGGAGGGGAAAAGGCCTCTTGCTGCACGGCACCGATCTGCTCGCGCGATCCAGCGAGGGCGGCGTTCCTGCACAAACTCCCATCGCGGCGCACCGCAGCAGGATCGCTCGCCTGGAGCGCTCTTGCAACGGCCTGCTGCTGACCAGCACCTCTTCGACCGAAACCATCGTCTGGACTAGCGGGACGCCAGGATCGGCCGGCGGTGTTTTTGGAGAGAGAGCCGAGCCAATCGCGGAGCCGCTTGCTGTCCGCGCCGAGATCAGCGCGATCGCTCGAAATGGTGAGTACGAGGATAGAGCGGGGACGCAGACAAGCTTGCGCAAGACTGACCTGTTTCCACTGCTTTTTACACTGCTCGTTGCGCACATCTGCCGTCAGGATTGTTCCACGCTGCGCTTTGCGGGAGCCAAGTGCGCATCACGGCGCTTTCCGGTCCTTTCAAGGGGCGGTATTGCACGACCTCCTCGACGAGCGAGGACGTCGCGGCACTGCACTTTGCGCTGATCGCAGACGTCCACTACCTCGTGTCGTGTACGAAGGACGCATGTACGAGCCTGTGGCGCATCTCCGAGGGTCCCGACCTCGAAATCGTGAAAGTAGCAGAGGATCGCCTGCCATTCGCTGGCACCGCACCTTCCAAGCAGCTGGTAGCAGTCGTGCCCGTGGTCGGAGTCGAAGGGACCACTGCCGAGGCTGCTCTATTCGCTACGGTGTCTGCCGGGGGCTTGCTGGAGAGGTGGCAGCTGCGACAAGCCTCTCCATCCGTGGACCCTCGATGTGGCGGATCGACCCTAGCCTGGCAGCGAGAAAGCTCGGTGCAGACCGACGCGCGGGACGCCGTCATGGTCAGCTGCTCAAGCTCTGGACTCAACGCGCTCGTCTCGAACTGCGCTGGAGGCCAACAACGCCTCAGCATCTACAACTCCAAAGCCTCGACTTTTGCGTCCGGGCTCGAGTTCGAAAAGAGCTATGATGCCGACGAACCGATCGCAGCGATGGACTGGTCGCCATCGGGCTTGACGGGATCGGTGCTAGCTGTTGCCTTTGGTCACCACATCGAGCTGCTTGGTCCCACGAGGAGCCCCGTCCACATCGGCGACGACGGGATTGCGAGCTCCGCCGAACGTTGGAGCCCTTGCGGCCGCATTGACCTCGCTACCTGCACGCCCAGTAAGATCAGAGGGCTTGCGTGGCTGACGAGAGGGCGTATCGTCGTCGCTTCGGCATCCTCGATGTTCATCTACGGACCACGCTGCGAGGCGACGGATCTTGACGCCAGACGAACCAAGCATATCGCCGAAGTAGTCGCCGAGAGGACCGGTCCTCTACCTCAGTACCATCCGGCCTTCCTGGAAGAGTGCCTGCTGTGGAACAATCTCGATGTCGCGAAATCCATCATCGCCAACCTCAAGAGCGCCGTATCGGCCGTGTCGCCCGACAACGTCGACGAGGCCTGGGACTTTTGCGACGTGCCCCTCGAATCCTTTGCGTCGATCGGTGCTGGTCGCGTCGGTGCTTCTTCTCCTAACGGGCCCAAGAGCCGGGCCGGCCCAACTAGTGCGGCAAAACATGGTCGATCGATCTTTGATGATGCGTCGGACGAAGAGCCGGCAGAAGACGAGCTGACCAGCAAAAGTGTTGAGCCGTTGATGCGTTCCCTGGCGACACTGAGGATCCCGCACCTTTCGAATGACGATACTAAGGCCCTCGGCGTGATCATCCGGACCGTCTGCGAGGCAGAGGAACAGAGACGCAGTCTCGACGACAACGGCCTGCGCTTCCTCATGTCGCTCCGACTGCTGCTCAACCGGCCCGAGAACGGCAACCTGGACGAAGGCATGATCGTCGGAAGCCTAGACTACCAGGACGCTGTCTGGGCGTATCACAGCGAGAACCAAGAGCCGCTGCTTGCTGCGATCGAGGCTGGCTTCCGCAACAAGCTCACCTGGTCTCTCGCCAGGGCGACGAGGGTATTTATGTGGCTCAAGAGCCATACTGCGCTCCGCACTGCGGCGGAAAATGTGGCTCGAGCCCAGTTCATAGTCGGAGAGGACCGCGATCCGGTCAAGTGCTCGCTCCTCTACTTTGCCCTGGGCAAGCCCAAGGTCGTGCTGGGCCTGTGGAAGCAAGCAGTGTGGCACCCGGAACAAAAGAAGATGCTGCAGTTCCTATCGAAGGATTTCAGCCAGGATCGCTGGAAGACGGCTGCACAGAAAAATGCCTTTGCATTGCTGAGCCAGCGGCGATATGGTGAGTTTCGTCGTAACAACCTGGATCGACCTCGGCCTCTAAGCGTGGCGTCGCCGTGACTGCGTAAGCTTGACCCTCGTCTCCCCTTTGCCTGCGCCTACCCACCGCTACCGATCCTCAGAGTTCGCGGCGTCCTTCTTCCTGTTGGGGGATAGCCTGCAGGACGCCGTCAACGTCTGCGTTCGCAACCTCAACGATCTTGATCTGGCCATAGCGCTGGCGCGCATCCGCGAAGGCAACGATGACGGGCCGGTGCTGCGGAGCTTGCTGCAGAACAAGATCCTGCCGCAAGTTTTCGAAAAGGGCCGACGGTGGCTTGGCACGTGGGCCTTTTGGATGCTCAAGCGGCGGGACCTGGCCGTCAGGATCATCGTGGTGAGTTCGTGGCATCGGCCGACCGGGTCGCACTGACGTAAGAGAAAGCGTCGGCGATGCTTATCTAACGCGTGACCAAAACGGCACTTCCTGCTGCCGATGCTGGCCTTCCAGTCGCCACTCTCGGAGCTGCTGGCCGATCCGCAAGTCTCCGTAATGCTGCCAGCAGGAACAGCGTGCAGCGACGGTCACACCGATGACGCTTCGCTCGCCATTCTGTTCAAGCAGCTCAAAAACAGATCGCTGCAGACGCTCAGGGGCACGGCAGCCATTAGCGAGAAGAAGGAGTTTAACTTCGTCCTGCACACAAACCGGCTCCTGTGCCGGATGGGCTGTCACTTGCTGGGCCTCAACCTGCTGCGGACGTGGGAGTTTGAGCCGCCAGTCGTGGCGAGCTCGACGACGCAATACCACACCGTCTCGAAGCAAGATCTGGCAACGCTTTCGAGGATGGACCAGGTGCTGTCCGACGAGCCTCGCGACACGTCTTTCGATCTGGTGACCGCTAAGCCTCGCGACGGTGCGCTCAGAAAACGGGCCTCCAACGCTTCCATGTCGCCGCCGAGCAGCCCTACCCTGTCGAGGCGACGGAGCAGCCTGCTGCGGCGACGGTCGAGCATCCTCAACGACCTCGACATCGGATCGCCTGCGGGACCGCAGCGCCAGCATCCTCACCATTCGCACCCGTCGAGCGGTGCGTCGACCATCGACGGACACCGTCAGGAGCCGTCGGCGCCGATAGGAAGCTCCACCATTTTCCAGCACCATCCTCCGCACAGCGTCCTCGATGCGAGGACCAGCGCGCCAACCATCACCGAGGAGCCGGCGACCCTGGAAGACAAGACCCAAGTGCCGAACAAAGCGACCAAAGATGCCGCCGCACCGCCGGACGCTCTGCCAGAGGCAGACGCAGCGCCGCCCGCCGCCGCAGCAGACGAAGCCAAGCCGAAGGGGGTCAGCATATTCAAGTCGGCTGCCGCTAGCAATGCGAGCCAAGGTGCGCAGGAATTTGACTTTGGCAGCTTCGGCTTCTAACGCGAACCAAGGCGAGTGCATCTACGTCCGCGTGCAGTCGGAGATCGCAGGTCATTTCATAAAAGGAGGGTGGTGGGCACTCTACACCAACCCGAGGCAAATCAAATGGCAGTTCCAGGCGGGAATCTTCTAGGTGCTAGTTTGCTGTATTTCGCGCGCATGCAGACGTTGCAAGGCAAAGATGGCATGAAGACAGCCGCCCTCGTGCTGCAACATGGTATGACATTAGCTCGTCACGCCATCAAGAGCGAATGTAGCGAGGACCATCGGCGCCGAGTGACAATCTGAATCCGCCTTTTGTACTCCGAGTGTTAAGGCATTTAGTGGGCTGTTGGGAGAAGCGAGGAAAGGGGGGTGAGGACATTGCCATTGCGGGTCAATTAACTAAACTTGTCAAGAAACGACTGGGCTCGAGCGCAGGAAAGGCAACTTACCCTCGGGCGACTTGGAGATGTAGTCGATCGCTTGCTGGATCGTGGTGATGTTGTCGGCCTCGGCGTCGGGGATCTCCTGTAAAAAGCGGAGGGCAAGGTGAGCGCCAGGGGAGGTTTGCGATGTCGGCGTCAGCTGCTGCCTCTTGTACATTACGCATTGCACCGTCACGGGGCAGGGAGCGGCAGCGCATCTTGGACGACTCACAATGTTGAACTCCTCCTCGATGGCCATGACGACCTCGACGGCGTCGAGCGAGTCGAGTCCGAGGTCGTTGGTGAAGGAGGACGAGGCGGTGACCTGCGAGGAAGAGAGAGAGAGAGATGGGGGCGCGGTCGAGAGCGGTGCAGTGGCAGCGTACAGTTCGTCAGCTCAGCTGCAAGCCACCGGCAGAGCAGAGGGACGGTCCCTAAGACGACACAAAGGAGCGCTGAATAGCTAGGACCGCGATGTGCTTGCCGTCTATGCCGGCCAAGGCAGCGGGCCTCTAGAGCGGGGTATCGAACCGGATTGAGGGCGGAGAGAGGCGGCGGGTGGGCGTTTGGGGTTGGCTCACCTTCTCGGGGTTGACCTTCTCGAACGACTTGAGGACCTCGACGATTCGGGACTGGATCTCATCGTGACCGAGACCGGAGCCACTGGCGTAGAATCGGACGGCGGCGATACGGGGCAGCGGGGCGAGGCGGGCGACGGGAGCCTGTCGCGCCACCATGGCGGGGGCACGGGCGCGGAGGAGCGAAGCAGCGGCGGTTCGGAGAGCGGCGACCATGTTGAGCTGTGTGATGTGCGTGTGCGAGCGAGTGAGCCGTGTGAGGTTAGAAGGGTGGAGTGAGTGCGTGCGTGTGTGTGGAAGGACTGCGGTGGAGAAGACAAGAGGCGATGGGGCGTGGCGGCGGTTGGGGCGGGCGTTGCGGACGAAAATCGACAAAATAGTGAATTCCGCGTCGGGCCACCCACCATCCCCCGACTGATCACTCTCACACTCACCTCATCCTCACACTCACCTCATCCTCACACTCACCTCATCCTCACACTCGCCCCTTGCTTCCATCTCCTCCCGCTGCTCCACACGCGCCCCTCCTTCCTTTAGTCAGCCTGTCGGCCTTTTTTTCCTTTTTTTCTTTTTCGGTTGGATTCGTCACCGTCACCCGGCCGACAGCTGCCACACTCCGCCCTTGGGTGACGCCCGTTTCGGAAGCGAGTAGCCAAGGCAGGCGCGACGCAAGGGTTGCAAAAGGCGAAATGGAAAGCGAGCGTGGCCGAGAAAGCGCAATTTCGGGTTTTTGGCAAGATTTGACGGGCAGCCTCAGTTGCCCGCGCTCGCCATCCAAGCAACCGCTGCCGTCGCCGTCGCCATTAGCACCCGGCACCCAACCGCCCTACGCTGCTGCTGCCCGTTTCCATCGCACGACGTCGCAGCCAACACCATAGTGTCCACGCCCTCCTTGGACGCCGCCACCGCAGCCTCCTTCCGTTCCAGTCAGGCTCCACGGAGAGTGTGACCAGCGTCCCGCCATCGCCTACAAACGTCGCTGCTACAACCCTACACGGCCACAGCCTGACGCCATCACCCCACCTGCATCCTTTGCCCCACACCACCCTCCGTCACCATGAAGGGACTCGCCTTCCGCAAGCTGAGCCGCACCTCGTCGCACAGGAACCACCTGCTGCGCAACCTCGTCTCGTCGCTCTTTGAGCACGAGAGGATCACCACCACCGTCGCCAAGGCGAAAGAGGCGGCGAGAGAGGCAGAAAAGATCATCACCCTGGGCAAGCGAGGCACAGTCCAGGCCGGATATGGAGCTCGTGGATACCTTTACGTGAGTAGCACTCCACCTCGTGCAGCGTCGTACCCCCAGGTCCCGATTCCTGTCAGCTCCTGCTTTGGTCTCGGTAGATCCAAGCGCTCGAGCTGATCAGCGCTGCGGCTATACTGGGCTCATGGCATTTGTCGCACCACTTGACTCGTCGGACACCAGTCGCAAGACCGAACATTACCCAAGCTCAACGAGCTAGCGCAGCGATACGCCGACAGGCCGGGTGGCTACACGAGGATTCACCTCTTTGGCAACCGACAGGGCGACCACGCGCCGCGCGCCATCCTGGAGCTGGTGGACAGCCCCAACGACCTGCGACTGCAGATGACGGCGCGCGCCATGGGCAAGGAGGCGTTTGACCGGGTGACCAAGTACGGCGCCGACAGCCTGTACGAGGGGCAGCTGTTCACGCTGAGCAACATCGAGGAGGACGAGCGATTCAACCGGGTGACGCGGCTCAACGTTGCCAAGGTGGTGCGCTTCGGCGGCGAAGAGAAGCGGCAGAAGCTGGCGGAGCTGGCGCGCGAGCACTTTTTGCGGCTCAAGGCGACGGCGGAGATCGAGGGGCCGCTGCGCGTCGACGAGGCCAAGGTCGAGAGCTGGAAGGACAACCGACCGCGCGGCAAGGTGGCGACGAAGCCGCTGGCGGGCACGCGCCGATGGGCGGGCCAGGAGCACCCCAATCAACCACCGCCGCTGGCGGGCAAGAGCAAGAACAGCGTCATCCGACTGGGCAAGGGCGTGTTTGCCAAGCGGCAAAACTACCGCAAGGCTCCCCAGGCGCCGCAATACGCTCGGCACTGAAGAGATGTACGGAGATGGCCGAGGCCTGCATTCTGTTGGATCCTGCTGGAATGCCATCATCATCCTATTTTGTGTTTGCAAAATACATGGGGCCTCTGCCTTTGGGCTAGTTTGTTCGGCATCGGTGGGGCGCACCCAGGAAGCTCGAATACATTACTCTGATTTGTGGGCTACGATGCATCGCTCAACGGCAAGGGGACGATCGGGAGAGAGAGGGGGGAGTGGTGGCAAACGCGACACGGGCGTCGGCTGGGACGTTGTTTAGGCGGACGTTGGTGTGGTTGCGGCTCGGACTCTGGAACTCGACGGCGGACAGTCATCAGTGGTTTTCAAGCAGAGGCGCTTGGTCCTTGGTCGGCCAGACG
This sequence comes from Thecaphora frezii, assembly GCA_026284005.1. NCBI lineage: Eukaryota > Fungi > Basidiomycota > Ustilaginomycetes > Urocystidales > Glomosporiaceae > Thecaphora > Thecaphora frezii. Next base: position 26,398 of record JALNIF010001343.1, on the reverse strand, counting down.
GCGCAAAGGTCACAAGGCCAAGGAAGCAAATCAAAGACGTAGAGTTAGCGTTGAAGTGGTTCTTGGTTTTTCCCGCAGCGGCGGCAGCTGCAGATGAGTGAGCGCGATTACAAAGAAACTCTGGCGTCGTAAGTAAACAAACAACGCGAGAGTATTTTGAAGCCAGAGTGAGTTTTGTTTTATTTTATTTTATTTTATTTTATTTTATTTTATTTCCTTTTATTTTCTTTTCTTTTATAGAAGGGAAGAAAGTGGGAAGGCGTAGTTGGTGGGCGGCTAACCGACTGTGATTTGACTAGTTAACAGCACACCTTTTTTTTTTTTCTTTCTTTTTTTTGGGAGCGGGTTTTTTTGGAGGCTGCTGTTGGTCGAGAAGAAAGCGACGCACATACACACCACACAGTTCATGACACATGATTAGTTACTCCAACTACTTCACGCACGTACGCACGCACGTCCATCGCCCATCGCCAACTTCCACCGCCCTCGCCATCGTCATCCTACTCGCTCGCTTCCACTATTCCAATATTCCTCTACGCTGCCACTCTCACCGGAAGCACCGCCATCACCGACCGTATCGGCGCCTCTCTACGCACCCTCCCATCGGGCCCCGCCTTCGTTACCGAGCGCGCGGTACGACCACGCACCCAACCGCAACGGCTAGCAACGGGCGTCACATTCCGCCTTGCCCTCGATCCAACGCAACCCGGCCACTCCCGACGCTATGACGTGTGTTAATCGCCACCTCTTGCCCTGATCCGTCGCAGCGCCCTCTTGCCCTCTCCCTCTACCACGTTGCTCCATTGTTGCATGGCGTAGCGCTGCCCCAACGCGTGGCTAGGCCACTCACCCCCCACCGAGGTTGGCGAGCATCGTGCTACCTCGAGAGCCTACCTTGATGCTAGCCGGAGTCACCGCAGCTTCTCGGGCAACCAGGCTCTTGACCACCGCCACCGCCACCGCCTCTGCCTCCACCGCCACCGCCGCTAGGTCCCACGACCTCGGCCGCGTCGCAAAGCCTCTCCAGAGTCTTGATAGCCTGCGAAACTCCATCCTCCATCACGACGGTGCCTCGACCTCGGCGGCATCAATAGCATCCACATCCCAATCACCATCAGCACCAGCAGCGCCAGCAAGCTCAACGCTAGCACCGACAGCAGCACCAGCAGCACTATCAGAAGCATCGTCGTCGCTTGCACCAGCGGCATCGGCACCGCCATCACAACCAACGTCAGCATCGCATAGCAAATTAGCAACATCGTCATCCTCGACATCATTACCAGCAGCGACAACAGACACAGATACAGCAACAGCAACAGCAACAGCAACAGCAACGATAACGACAATAGCAGACGCGGTCACAGCACCAACAAGAGCAGTCTCGGCCACCTCGTCCGGCTCAAAGCTCGATCACGATGCGAAGCGGAAAGAATACAGAAACGTGCCGCTGGAGCTCCGACCTCTAGGCTGCCGGGACGAGGCAGAGGAGTCGCTGCAGCGCGCCGTTACGAGCGTGATCCAGGCCTACAGCCGCTCCGGTCGACCGCACGAGGCCACCGCTTTTGCATCTCGCGTGCTCAAGCTTCCCAACTTTCTGCCGGCCAAGATCAGACTACCGGAGCCGGCCCGCAACGTGGCGGCAGAGCTGCCGCCCATCTCGGTTTCGACACTGCACTACATGGCGCTCCTCGAGTGCGCCGCCCGCAAGCGCTCCGTCAAGGCGGCCCGGTCGATCCTTCTCGACCTCTTGTCCCGAGACCTGCCGATCAACGGCCGGGTCCGGAGGGGGCTTTCGAGGCTCATCTTTTCCTCGGTCGACCAGGACTCGTCGCACATGGTCCGAATGTTTCGACGCATCCTGCCCAAGTTTGAGTGGCGACAGGACCAGAGTCCCGCCCAAGAGACGCAGCGCGACGTGACCAATCGTCGGCTCAGCAAGTTTGCCGAGCTGCTCGATAGCCTCGGTCTGATGGACCGCATCATCCTCAACAAGGCCGCACGGCTCTCTAAGGTGGCGCAGTCGGTGCATGAAGACGAGAGCGATCGCAAGGCGATGCATCGTTGGATGGTCGACGACGCCAGCCAGCCCTTTCCTGAGCCGCCGCCGGCGCACCTGGCACCGCTCGAGGAGATGATGGATCTCAGCAAGCCGCTCCATCCTGCGGCGTACGCGATGCGGATGCGCGTGTTTGCTGTGGTGCGGCGCGACTTTGACTCGGCGCAGAAGCTGTGGCGTTCGATGCTGGAGCATGGCGTGCGGCCCAACGTGCTCCACATAGCGCCGCTGGTCGAAGGGTTGGTGGCGGCTTTGCGGTTCGAGGATGCGCAGAGGCTCAAGGTCAACGCGCAGCGGATGCATGGCATCGCGCCGTCGCTGCGGATCCACACGGCGCTGATCCGGGGCTACGCTAAGAACGGTGACGGGCGGAGGCTGAAGCGGGAGCTGGACGAGCTACGGCGCAACGGGTACGAGCCGGACGAGACGATCCTGCAGATTGTCGAGGCGGCCGAGTCCAAGCGGCGGCCTTCGGCCATGACAAACCGCAGCGTCGACCTGCTGGACGTGCACAGCGTGTCGAGCCGGTTCCAGGTGCAGATGCGGGCGCGCGTCTACCTGGCGGCGCAGCAGCTGGTATCGAGCGCGCTGGAAAACGGGCTGCGCGCCGACAATCTGCTGCACTCGCAGGTGAAGCGCTCGGTCAATTGGCTGCGCAAGCGGCTGTGCGAGGCTAAGGGCGAGGCGCCGGCTGCGACAGCGGCAGCGGCATCGACATCGGCAGCGACGATGACGACGGTTGCAACGGACGAGCTCGAGGCGGCGCTCAAGCTGGCGCGCCAAAACCTCGGACGGATCCAGAGCGCGCGCCTCGGCATCGTGGCGCACGAGAAGCAGACGATGCGCCAGTTTCGACGGGCGGTGGTGGAGCTGATTCTGGCCATGGCCGACGGTACGCTCAAGCAGCAGGCGCGCCAGATGGCGCTGGATCGTAGCAATGCCTCGAAACGCGGCAAGGCGCAACGGCGGAAAAAGGAAAAGTACTCGAAACGGTCCAAGGGGTAGGGTTTCAGTGAGGCTGGTTAAGAGTGGCTGGCGCGGAGCGCGGTGCGACGAAGCAAAGGAGGACGGGGATGAGGAAGGGCAAGCGGGGAGTTGGTTTGTGCAATGCTCCTATGGAAAGAATACAATGTTAGAGATGCTCGGAGCTCGTGCGGCCTTTTCTCGTTTGTGTGGAGGTGCGACAGACGAGGCTAGAGATGTTGACGGCGAAAGATTGGGGTCGCGGACGACGGAGTGTGCGTCCGCAGGCGTCACTGTCGGTCTTGGGGGCGGGGAGGTTATCTCGTGCCTTTGTCGTTATCTATTACGCCAGTTGGGGAGTTCGGGTGGGGGCCAAGCTGAAACGCCATCTGGAACCGAATCCCCGACACTACCATCTACCGAGGGTGCACGGCCTTCTGAGCGACCTCGTCTACCCCGTAGGCATCACATCACGTGTCTCGCTCGCTTCAGCTGACGGCATGGTCGCACCCATACCTCTCCGCGCTTCTCGGGGCACGATGAACGTGCCAGCCCAGTCTGGTTCCGGTTGGGTGGAGAGCATCCTGTTCTTCCCGATACGGACGTGGTAGCGCTGGAGGGGGGGATGGGAGCTTGGGTTATTCCCCCCATCTCGCGGCAAATTAGAGGTGGTAAGGGGTCGAGTTTGGACCCCTTCTCCCCTTTCCTGGGAACAAGAGGAAGCACAGACGGAGGGTGGGAAGGCATGTCCCAACCGCCGCACGGACACGGTGGTAGGGTGCACCGACATGACATGACTGTGACTGTGCGGTGAGAGATGTTGAACGTGTCGGACAAACAAATACACGACCACCTCTCATGCACCCTCTCTCTTTCTCTTACTCAGTTACACGCTCACGCAGCCTCACATGTCTGTTGGGGTGTATGGGCGAGAGTAGGAGTGGGGGTGGGAGTGGGAATAGAAGTGGGAGTGGGAGTGTGAGCCGGGTCTTGGGGTTTGATTTTTGCCTCGGATCGGGAAGGGGAAGGAGGGGAGGGAGAGACGATTGGATGGATGGATGGAGAGAGAGAGAGAGCGAGAGCGAGCCAGGGTTCAGGGCGTGCGGGTGCGGTGCAGGTAGAAGAGCGTAGGTTGTACGCGTGCACCGCATCGTCTTTTCCCTCTTATTTTTATTTTATTTTTATTATACATATATATATATATATATATATTGGCACAACGGCTACTGCGAAGCGGACAGATGCGTACCATTTGCCGCACTCGATGCGACGGTGGGCGAGCGTCGGCCTCGCTCGACGTTGAACCAGATGCTAGCGTTACCAGTTTGGTTCGTTCAGGCTCGGTGCCGTGCCCGAAGGGAGCTGCGTTCTGCGCGCGCTAGCTGTATGTGTGTGCGCCCGTCGAGGTATGGGTATATGTATGGCTTTGGGCGCAAACGATGGTTGTCGCACTCTGGAAGGCGCAGTTCTTGGACGTTCCTCCCGCCCCCGCGGGCGACTGCCATTGAGGTCGTGGTGATGTACAGCTAAATTCACGCTGGTCAGTGATATGGGTGCGATCCACGCAGCTCTCTGTCGATGCCTCGACCGTTGCGGGGGGCGTGACCCTTGAGAAGTGGTGGTGTAGGGGATTGGCACCGACGTGGCAGACCATCGAGCAGCGCGTTTTTCGCCAAACGTTCCCCCCGTGTTGAAGATGACTACAGCGCCGGGTGAAGGCAACCTTTGTCCCCGCCAAGATGCCTGGCAGGGTCAGATTGGTTATCGCGATCATCGCACGCATAGACGGACAATCTACAAGTTGAAATCTACCTAACCTGCCTGCTCGACGCAAGAGGAGGAGGAACAACTCCGGGCGTCGCTGTACGTATGGATCGTCCTTCTCCGTCGGAGCTGCGTCTTTGCAGCCCGGGGAAAGGGCGTCGTATTGGTAATGTGTCGGGTCGTGTAAAGTGGCCATCGGCCCGGCCTCAGTCCAGCCCTGGCCAGGCCAGGCCTACCTCAGACCCGCCCATCGCCGGAGGGGGGTGGGGGCAACACGATGGCACTGCGCTTGGCGGCGCCATGGACTTGGCACGATCTGTAGCTTGGTCGGCGTCGACAGCCGCTCCAAGGTCTGCGCTGCACGCCGGCCCGAAAACGCGGCATCGATTGTGGCAGCGGAGACAGAGGGCGGACGTTGACAGCGTTGAAAGTGGTGCTGCGGGGCCTTGGTGCACTTCCAAGGAGCATAGGGACAAGGCGCCACCCAATATGTCAGAGCAGCTATTTGCACGCAGCGGTGTGTATAGAGTGTAGGTGCGGCGGCGCACGCTGCGAAGCATGATAGCCGTGCATGCTGCGGCTGCATCATTATGCCTCGGCCACGCCTCGCCGGCCCCTCCGCCTGAGCCTCTGCCCCAACGCTGACGGCTACGTTGGAAGCAGCGTCCATAGCGTGCAGGTCGACATACATATATATACATACATAGGCAGCTAAGCGTACGCACGCGGCTAGCACTCCAACTCGCTACTCGCATCTTGCGGTCCCAAGCGAGGCACCAAAAAACCCGCCACCACCGCCCTTCCCCTGTCGTCGTCTACGTTGCCCTAGCCTTGAACATGACTTGACTTTTCTGGTTCGCCATCTCATCAGGTCGTGCAGCGTGCAGCGGCGAGTCGGGAAGCGTCAAAAGGAGGTTGATATGACGAGTGGGCTTGCGGGCGTCTGGCGAAGTTCATCCTTATTTCTTTTATTCGATACAAGCCATGTTCTTCATTTCAATCAGCCTTTTCTTTGTGGGCGCCTTTCTGTCATTGAAAAAAAAAAAAAAACAAAAAAAAACAGACGCGGTGCATTCTGTTGCGCGGTTGCGACGCAAGGAAAGGCATAAGGCCGGCGTCGAGGCAACCGTCCTGCCATACGGTTGCTACTTATGCCCAGCTCCTCGCGTCTGGGCTTATAACCAAGATGTATAAGAATAAAATTCGGGTTAATAAAAAAGCGAAAGGAGAAACAAGCGTAACGAGGTAGACAACAAGGATCATGGCAGGAGCGTTGCACTGTGGCAAGGTAACTAGAACGAGGGCGTATATCGCAGCATCTCCCATCACGCCGTTGCTTGGTTGACTCTTCACATTCACTCTTCTTTGGACTGACACGAATAACCACATAACTATCCACAGAGGGGAGCTGGTGCCACTCGAATTCGGGACCCTATACGTTTTTCATTTCGCTCTTCTTGCCTTCGGCGGTGAGGTCGTGATCGCTGCACACTCCGTCGGACGTGATTGGTATTCTTCATTGTTACTAGAAAGCCAGGTTACGTTGCCGTTGTTGCGCCTCGCACGCGCTGACAGGTCGAGCCAAAAGGGCCATGCGCTGCGTTTGCGTCTCGGCCCGTCGCCCGTTGGAATCAAATTAGAAATGGCCTAGCTGCGTCTCGTTGATCGAATCTCGGGGATGAGGGAGGCAAGTGGATGCGCGTTTTCATCCACGCAACCATACGTGCCCTCCAACCTGACGCTTGCCATCGAGGGCGGAGGCGGAGGTAAAGAAACAAATAAATCCAAGGAAAAGCAAGAGGGCCCAAACAGCCACGTTACCAAGGTTTCATGGTTTGTGTTTGCTGTTGCATGTCTGATTCTTATCATTTCAGTTCGATTGCGCATCCGTTGGAGGTGTGCAATATAAACAAGTGGGATTCGCAATCAAACCAGTATTATAACCAAGGTAAACGCGAGAGTGGCGGCATGTAATCTGATTCTAGTAACTAGCGCTTCTTTTTGGCACGGACAAGCGGCATGGGAGCTGCATTAATAGGGCCGCGTCCAGCTGTCCGCCGCCGGCCATCGATACGCTCAGCTCGATGCGAGCGCGCGCAACGCCTGTTCGCGTGTGCATGTCTCTCTTAGCGCCCAAGTCTGAATAATCGTAGCGTGTTGGGTCGGGTCGGGCGGGTGTTGATCGGGTTGGGTAGCTGAGGTCGGCAGTGGCATGTGTAAGAGGGCTAGTGCGTGTGAGTGTGTGTGGGTGAGTGTGTGTGTGTGTGTGTGGGTGAGTGTGTGTGTGTGTGTGGGTGTGGGTGTGGGTGAGTGAGTGAGTGGCTGGTGTGTATGGGATCAGCCTACTGCGTTGCGTTTGTGATAAGTCGCAGAGCAAAGAGCGTCGAGGCCGCTGTCTTTTCCGCTCTTTTGCTGTGGTAAGTCGGAGTCGGAGGCAAGGCAAAGTGGCACATGGGCCGCCGTGAGATGGCGGAATGGAAACGGTGATGGCTTTCCCCCGGGTCTTGGGGCGAGGCAGGGCCCATAGTCGGCCAAGCCGGTGGGCAGGTCGGTTGGCGCTGTATGAGGCTGCAGGTGACCAAAGCGAGCGGCAGCGGCGGCTGCCCCGGATTGGGGAGCAGAATGCAATGTCGCTTTTCGGCGGCAGCAGGCGTGGCGGTTGGGTGGACGCAAGCCGACGCGTTAGAGGTAGGCTGTTGACGCTGTGTGTTTTTGTGTATGCCAGCGCTTAAGGGGCTTTCTTATTAATTGTGACTGAACCAGGAATTCGAATGGTGCTCGGCATGGCGATGGTGATTATTCACCGAAGCCACACTCGCCTTGGCTGCTGCACCGCTTAACTCGAGCAAAGCATCGCTTGACACTTGTTATTGCTCGAGCAAAGCATCGCTTGACACTTGTTATTGCTCGAGCAAAGCATCGCTTGACACTTGTTACTGCTCGAGCAAGCATCACTCGACACTTGTTATTGCTCGAGCAAAGCATCGCTCGACACTCGTTACTGCTCGAGCAAAGCATCACTCGACACTCGTTACTGCTCGAGCAAAGCATCACTCGACACTCGTTACTGCTCGACTACGGCTGCCCTGCGCTGTTGCCACGCCTCTGTTGCTCGCCCCCCTTTGCCGTGCCTGATGCTGGCCATTCTCTTGCTCCAACCACCCACACCCACGCAATCTAACGCTGCCCCCTCCAGCAAACTAGCTATTTGCGCCCTTCATTGTCGTCTCTGCATCCGCCCCTGCCTTCGCCCTCGCCTAAGCCCATGCCCCCGCCTTCGTCCCCTTCCGCCGCCCCCATCCACTCCACCTCGCCCCGCTCCTGCCCTTGATTCCTCCCATTAACACCACCACCACGATCCCCTCTGCAGGCACGCCCCTGGAGCGGCTCGCCCTTTCACAATCCACCCTCATCTCGCCCTCTCTCTCGCCAGCATGCCATCGTGACACCATCCTTGGCAACCATAGCCCTCCCATACGCGCAACCTTCCTCCTTCTGCTCTTCGCGCCCAAGCATCGCCGCGCCAAACGCACAAGTTCCGCCACCACCCCTCTCGGTTCCCCCCTTCTCCCCAGCGCAACCTAGGCATCGCATGGCTCGCTTTATATGCTCCATCTCGACAAGTCCTGCTGCACCACCTTGATCGACATCCCTTTTCCCATCACTCTCCGCCCACTCGTTGGCGCCATCCCCGCCTCTTTTCATCCACACCCTTCTCCTACCACGCCGCTGACGAAATCTCAGGATTGAGGCAGAGCTCAAACCTCAACCGAAGCGGCAATCTATAGACCCGGCAGTCCAACTCGGGGGATGAGGCGCCGTTCCGACCTGCGGCGATCCCAGCTCCTTCCGAGACAGGCGTTTCTCTTACGTTTACCTCACATCATACTTGCGCGCCTCTAAAGAGAGCTGTCCGGACCGTCTCGAGCAATCATGGACGTGCGTTATGAAGGTTATCTCCTCCTATTAGAGGCACCATACAGCCGCACCAGGCAAACGTCCGCCTCGCTCCTGCTGGGTGATGCAGCGGCAGCACAAGAAGAGCATTCTTCGCCCGTGTCTAATGGAAGCACGGCAGAGGCATGGACGGAGCGATGGTGCAGCCTCGAGGGCGGTAAGCTGCTTGTCTATCCCGATAGGTGAGTGGATCGCCGCCTGCGGCGTGGCAGAGATGAGGAACCGAGTTGCTCTCAGGTGTCCGTAGCTGATCTGTCGCCGCCCTCGCGACCCTCGCTGTTCAGCCTGGCGGCCATTGTGCGGCCCGAGTCGCTCTGTTGCAGCTACGACCTGAACGACTACCAGCAGCTTCGCACCAGCTCGAGCTATGGCGTAGACTCGCGCAACGTTTGGGAGCTGACTCTTGTTGCAGCGCCTGCACCGCCGCTGTCGCGCATCACCGTCTTGGGGTCTGCCAAATCTACCACCTTTGCGAGCGTCGGAAACGAAAAGACGCTCCTGCAGCGCCAAAGCAGCGAAGCCAACCGGTACGCCTTTGCGGCCTCCAGCAGTCTGTCCAAGGCCACGAGCCCAACGATTCTCGAAAACCAGTCGGGCGCGTTCGAGGATGAATCGAGCGGCAGGGAGAAGGCGTCAAATGAGCGCAGCAAGACGTGGTCCAAGCTGACGTCGAGGTCGCGCAGGCTGTACAAGCTGGTTTCGGGCGGAAGCAGCAACTCGCTATCTGACCAGTACCAGTCGGGCCACAAGCGGCCTTCGTCCAGCCTGGCGGGGTTGGCGTCGCCCAACAGCGATGCGCTGTCGAGCTCGAGCCTGGCAAGCACCCGTGTGTCTTCGCCGACCACGCCTGCCTCTGCCACCTACTCGGACTTTGACGCCGGCCCGGTCACTGTCACCTTTCGAGCCTCATCGGCCCAAATACTGGCAAAGTGGGCCGAAGCCATATCTACCTGCTTGCGCAACAGCCGGCCGGCCGTCGAGGATCCAACGCAGGAGGTGCTGCGCCGGCACCGATCGACAAAGATGTGTCTGGCCGGGAGCTTTGCGGGCTACGCGGGCCCCGTTGCCAGCATGTTTCCTGTCGGTATCCCTGAGGCCAACGCACTGATGACGGAAGCCGCGGCGCAATCCCGGAGGCGCCGTGAAGAGTCGTTCTCCAGCTTGATGCAGCAGGGCGACGCCACCGCCTCCACGGGCAGCGGCCACGCCAACTCGGACCTTTTCCGACGGAGGCGTCAGAGGTCCGCCTACCTTTTGAACGAACTCGGAGACATCCTCCAGGCCAACGAGCAATCCGACCCCAGCCCATCCTCTTCCGCCTCGCGCAGCTCTTCCGCCTCGAGCTCAGTTGGCCAGCGCTCCCGCTCGAGGCCAGCGTCATCGGCCGACTTGGCCGGTCACGAGCGTTGCAGCTCTGTGGCCTCGGCGTTTGTGGCCACAGTCGTCGCGACTCGTGCGAGCAGCATGCGCCGCGCCAGCACATCGGTCTTGCTCGACTTTGACAGTCGCACACTCGGCGGCGCTACAGCTGCTAGCGCCTCAACACCTCGTGGCGAGGCCACACCTACCCACGACGCCTCTGCAACGGCTTCAGCAAGCCCCACTCAAGCCGTCAGCGGCGAGCATCCGGAACGGCACACTGGAAACGCAGGCATGAAGGGGGCTCCCAAGTGGGGCCTCGAGACTCGCCACCGACGCTCGGGATCCCTGCTCCGCCGAGGATCGCTACGGCGCATCCTTGCAAACCATGCCTCGTCGGAGGGATCCTCAACAACGCAAGCAGACGGCGGACGGGGCCTTGGGCTCGACTTACCGGACGAAGCGCTGTCGAGGTTGCAAGTCTCTTCTCCGGACTCGGCTTCAAAGGAGAAAAAGGGCCTCGCTAAGCTCAGATCGCTCGGCATACGCCCTGCTAGCCGAGCTGGAAAACGAGCGAGCATACCGGACTTTGACGGATCGAACCAAGCAGGGGACCGTGGCGTCCTAGCTGACGCGCAGCAGTCCGAAGCTACTAGGCTAGAGATGGCTTCGCCCACTTCGCCAACGGGCTCGAAGACGGCTGCGCCGCAGCAGCGCAGCGTACCGCGAGCCGTTTCGCTGCTCAACCTGTCCAAGTTTGGCATGAGCTCAGGACGCGAACGGACCTCAAGCCGGCCGTTTGCCTCACCCACCGAGCCTGGCCGAACACTTTTCTCCGCTGTGCCGCTATCGCCAGTGCAGTCATCGAGGTTCGAGGCGGAAGGGAGCGAGTTTAGCTACGAGGTCGTCGAGCCGAGCCGTACCGGTCGCGATTTGGTAGATTCGCCAGTGGCCCGCGACTCGCCGAAATTGATGCCTTCGGCGTCCATGTCTGCAGTCGAAACCCCCGACCTCCGAAGCATCGGCGGTTGGGCAGCTGTCAGGCTGGATCGCAAGAAGCACACGCCTTCGCCCTCGCCCAAGGTTGGTTATCGGGCGCTCGAGCCGCTTGACGCGATCGCGGCGCAGGCTCCGCCGACACCGCCCGTCGTTGAACGCATCCTGCCGCCCGAGGAGATGATTGCGGCGTTTGACAGGCTGCGAGAAGCTGAGGACTTAAGCTTCTCATCCATGAGCCGAAGCCGCTCGGCGGCGTTTACCAAGCCGTCCAACTCGCTCGGCCTGGCCGTCGAACGGTCGGATCGAGGCGTCCCTCCGTTGCCTGCCGCCGACGAGGCGGTCGCGGCGCACCTCGAAAGGGCCGATGTGCTCTCAAGCTTTTTTGTGCGACCCGGATCGGCGCTCGCCAGCCCCTCGCGCCTGGCTATGGCGACTTCGTCACGTACCTTTGTAGCCGAGGGTGGCGGCGGCGGCGACGATGCGATGCAGCTATTTGACAGGTCGGCTTGGCAAGCGCCCTCACCGTTTGACTGCCTCGATACGGAGCGCAAAGCCAACGGCCACTTCGCCCACTCATTGCCCGCACCGCCGCGGGCGACGAAGCGGTCGAAGGCGACGCTCGCCAAATCGACCGACCTCGCCTCCCATTCTGAACCGGCCGACGCCAGAGACTCCCTGGCGAGACAGGAAATGCCGCCTCCTGACTTTGTGCCCAACCGCCAGCGCTTCACATCGACGGCCATACTCTCGACGATGCGGAGCGCGCGCTTCTCGCACCTAGATCCGGACGATGAGGCTGAAGTGGGCGACGTTTCGATCGCCTCACGATCCTCGACGCGGATCGGAGGCTGTTATTGGACGGACCAACGGGCGTCGAAGCACGCCGTCGCGGTGCGCAGCCACGGCCGCAGCGCCAGCCTCGAAGTGTGCGAGAGGGCGAGGGTGATGACGGCGGCGCTCCACCACGCCTCTGCTGCCACAAAGGCGACGAGGAGGAACTCGAGCCTCTCGCTCACCCCGGCTGAGGTCAAGGCTTGGACGAGCGGCAACACCAACACCAGCAGCCCAGCGATGGTGGGCAAGGACGAGAACCAGGATCGCGAGAGGCCGACGCCGGCGCTAACGCGCAAAGCTGGCGGTGAGGTGGAGGACGAGGCCAAGAGGGAGAGGTTGTTTGGCGTCGTGCTGCAGCATAACTGAAACCGCCTCCGTTGCTGCGGCCGCGGCGGAAGAGGAAGAAGAAGAAAGGGGGGTTTGTTTAGAGAACGACTTGCTTCGTTTCTTGTGGCGCGACGTGACTGACCCTTGTTTCGCGTCGCCGCCGCCGCCGCCATTGCTGTTTTTTGATTGTGGATGTTGCGGTAGTTAAATCACTCTTGGTCCTCATCTTGTATCGATCGGGGTACCGTTGCCTCTGGGGTGGGGATTTGTGGGGAGGTGAGGGGACGCTTCGTCTCACTGTCGTTATAATCATGTACTATTTTGTCCTTTGTCCAGTCTCCTCCCCTATGTTGTGTCTCAATCTTTCTCCCATTGTGGTTGTGTGGGGGCGAAATTGAAGTCTGAATCGCTCAACGTCGTCAGAAGCTTATGAAGTCGTGCGTGTCACCTAGAAAAAGCACAAGGCTGAAGGCACAAGGCGGAGGTGGAAGGTGGAAGGTATCGTTTGCCACCCGTCACTGCATAGAAAAGCTTCGGACCGAGTTTTGTACATCGAAAAAAGTTGGTACAGACACAGTCGTTAAGAGTGCGTAGTGGAAGAGGTGGTGGTCAAACTAAGAGGCAAAGGGGAGCGCGAGTCGTGTGTCGTGTGCAGTAGGTGGAGATGGGAAGGGGTGATCGTTACCGAGCATTGTGGTCTTATAAATTATCAGAAAAACAAGAGGGAATCATTAAAGTGCGAACGCAGAGGGGCAGAAACCAAGGTGACAAGTCTCAGAGAGGCGGTAAAGTCGCATTATGCACCAACGTGGATCGTCTCCGTCTGCGGCTGAGAACCGGTCTGAGCTGACCAAGCAAAGAACGCAGCCGACAACGTCGAGAGCACGACGAGGCCGAGCGTCGTATTGCCCTTCGCCAGGGCCGGCGCGGCCAAGAGGTGGTAAGCGAGGGTGCGCAACGACTTGCCCTGGTGCATCGCAATACCCTGGTGGTGGTGGTGGTGGTGGTGGTCAAACGCCGCCGTCGCCTGGGCCAATGCGGCCTTTTCCTCGTCCGTCATCCGGTGCTGTGCTGGCAGCAGCGATTCAAAGAGCACCGCATTCTGCTCGAACGACACGTTGGCTTCGCGCACCAGCGATACCAGCAGCGAGTCGCGCGCAGACGCCAGCGAAGCCGATTCGAGACCGCCGTCCATGCTCTCTCGGAACGTCGTCTTGAGGTCCTTGGCCACCGAGGCCCGTGTACCCTTGCCCGCACCCGTCGACACCGATGCCGACGCCGACGCCGGAGAGACCGAGGCGGCATCGCCCTCGAAGCGGTAGAACTCGAAACCGTCGCCCAGCCTCGCGACCACGTCGCCGTCGCACGGCCACTTCTTTGCCACCTTCTTGAGAATGTGCTGGCCTCCGCTCAGGTCGCCGAGGTAGCGCGTGTAGGCGTGCGACAGGAGCAGTCCCACCTGGTCACCCTCGCGCTCCTCGGAGCTCGGTGCGTCGGGCTGGATGAGCGAGACGAGGTGGTGGACGTAGCCGTGGGTCGCGTGCACCTGGGCCGGAGTAAGGAGGTCGAGGTGCTTGCGCGTCAAAAGGACGTCTTCGGCCGCCGCTGTCGCCGTCGCCGATCCTCCCGAGATGGCGAGCGCGTGGGGCTGGAGGGAGAGGACGAGCTGTGACAGCTCCGAACGCGTCACGGCATCCTCGCGATCGACACCCTCGGCCGAGTCGACGAGGAAGGCGTCGCGCGTCTCTTGGACTAGGTCGTCGAGCTGCGTGCCCTGGTGCGACTCGAGCGTGGCCAGGTGGGCGGCGATGTCGAGCAGCAGCGTGTGCGTCCGTGCCAGCAGCGCGGGCAGGCCCGAGTCGAGCAGCGGCTGGAGCAGCGGGACGGTGCTGAGGCCTCGAGCGAGCGGCGCAGACGTCTGAGCGCGCAGCAGGCCCGCTTCGAGCGTGCTGTAGAAGGGATCGATGGCAAGGCATTTGAACTCAGCAGGATGCGACAATCGGCGCCCGAGAGGGAGGGTTGATGAACTTACATGTAGATCGAGGTGAGCATCACGAGCCAGCGCACGTAGTCCTTGCGGTCAAAGTGGAGCGCCTCCGAGGCGTCGAGGCTTCCGGGCGCCGCCGAGTGGAGGAGCATGCCGACGCCCTTGGAGCGCTCGACCTGACGATGGCTGGCGGCGGTGCCTTCCTTCAGAGCCTGAGAGAGGGAGGCCTGGCTCCCGGGAAGGGGGGCGTCATGGTCGTCGATTTTGCTGCCCGAGGTGATGGAGGCGAGGTGGGCAAAGGGACAGCCCATAGTGGCGGTCGGTGGCTGTCGGTGGCTGTCGGTGGCGGTTGGAAGGGTGCTGAAGGCAGCGATGGGAAGACAAAAGGAAGGGCAGGCAATGTTGCCCTCGCGAGGGGTAGCCGGTGAAGGTGTTTATATGGCTAGGTAGGCCCCAGGTTAAAAGCTGTGCCGAGAGGGGGTTGAAGGGAGGCGGGTTTATATGCGTCAAGATCCGGGTGCTCTTCCAGGGGAGGGGGTGGTAGGATAGGAGAGGTGATCCAGATCTAGAGTGGGGCTTGTGGAGAAAAGGGGGAGAGCCAGAGGGAAATAGGGACAGTGAGAATCGGAAGGAAGGGAGTGGAGGAAGGGGAAAGAGAAGATAGGGGATGAAAGAGAGGCGGAGGTGGTGGGGATTATTGAAGAGGGGGATTCCTGGGTATGGTGGTGGTGAAGTGACTATGGCCAAAGGGGACAAAGGGGCGAGGCAGGATGAGCTCTCCTGCAGTCGTGGGTGAAGATGTGGAGAGAGAGAGAGAGAGCAGGGATAGAGTGTGGCCGCCTGAGCAAAGCAGCTTAGGGGTGTTAGGAGGGCGGAGGGCGGAGGGCGGAGGGCGCGGTGGCTTGAATGGGGCAGTGAGCCATAGCCCGCCACTCGAGGCTGAGCCGAGTTGGCCCGCAATCGCCCATTCGTTGACGTATGGTACCAAGTTTTTGCCTCTGTCTGTCGCCCGTCGCCCTCCTCTATCGCCCTCCTCTATCGCCCTCCTCTATCGCCCTCTGTCTGTCATCGCCTCTTTGTCGCGCTGCAACCGCTGCTTGTTTGTTGCGCTTGCCGCCACCGCCGCCCTCCGCTCCCTTTGCCGATGCGGCGCGCACGACCCCGCATCATATGTACTATGTACACGCCTGTATAGCTGCAGCCATTCACCACATCAACTATGTATGTATGATGTTCTTCTATGTAACCTTCTTATTGTGTTTTCGTCTGCACAAAAAACCCTTTCAAGTGTGAGTATCTGCACCTTGAACCCAACTGCCTTGCAACAGTGATAGCGCGCCAAGGCTTTCGGAGCAAACCGGTTCGCATCACGTTGTACTGCCTACTCCACTTGCCCGCCAACTCAGTTGCGTCGGGTGACGCTTTTCGGATGCTTATCCGCACCCGCCGCACGCTTTTCGGGCAAGCGTCGCTGCCCGTGCGAAAGTCGTAATTAGACTCACACCAAGACGACACTCTTACTTGCTGTCGCTGCTGGCTGGTTCGCCTTTCGTCGCAGCTCGCCTTTAGTCGCGTCTCGCCTTTAGTCGCAGCTCGCCTCAGCCTCTTGACGCCCAAACGGGCAAGCGCCGATCGCCACCCACTCGGCCCAAAGGGCGTTCTCGACTGGCGCCCTCTGCCAGAACTGCTTTTGCAGGCAGGCGCGTTTGAGCCATCCCACTTTCATGATTGCTCCCCTCGTCGGCATAAGTCTGCCTCAACAGTCGCACCTAAGATGGGTGCGCTCTAGGGACGATGTGGGGCATCTTATCAGATCATTCCCACCGCGCCCGCCGCTCTCGGCGTGCATCAGTCGTCGCTTCCCGCCCCACCCACCCACCTTGCAGGCGTCGCTTGAGCTTCCAAACAGGCGCACCGTCAACCGCGGCAAGCAGCGGTACACTTCGCCGTGCGAAAAGGCTTTTCGCACCTACAGCTTGCTTTCGACCCGACGCAACCTCGCGCCAGCCCGCCTCTGCACCGTGCTTGCCTGCTTCCGCTTTGCCCGTTGGTTGTCGTTAGACGCAGCTGTACGGCTCGCCATTGCTCTTTTACCAGACTATCGGATAACAGGTTTCTTCAGCGCCGACCTGGACGCCCAACCGTTGCGGTGGCCATCAGACCCATATCACGCCATTTCTGCCATACGAGGTTTCTAGCACCCATCTCATCCGCGCGCTTTTCCCCGGTGCGCGACTGGTCCTTTGTGAGCCTGGGCAAGGCCTCGCAGACTGCACCTGTGCATCGGCCACTCAAACGCACACGCACACACAAACCCTCACACATGTATACCCACTCAGCACACGCACACGCACACTGCACACTGCACACTGCACACTGCACACTGCACAAAAGCATCGAACAGGCGACTGTCGAGCAAGGGACCATTCCGCACCACCCAGGTCTTGTTTTATCAGATTAGATCACACAGCATGTCGAGTCATACGTACCACCCGCCCCAGGTCCGTAGAGCTTGGAACGCCGGCGAACAGCCCGTCGCTCCGTGCCCGAGTCGCCCAACTAGCACCTCCTCCAGCTCTAGCAACCGTGCAGCCCGCTTTGGTCGCGCCAGAGAGATCCAGAAGACATCGACCGACCTTGGCGCCGGGCAAGGCCGAGGCAGCTTACATTTGACCGTCATTTCCAAAGACTCGCCCTTCGGCAAGATTTGTTGCTCGTGTACAGTACTTGCTTTAAGGTTCCTCGAGCTCGCTCGTTGATCGAATACCTCGTCGGGGATATCGCATGACCCAGGGCATGCCCGACGGCGATAGCTCGCCCGCCTCCGATTGCGTCCGGTAGTTGAGAAAGGTGTCGGCCATAGACTCGGCCGAAGGGGGAAGAGGGTCGTGCGGCTTGACAAAGGCGTCGATGTGGCGAACGAAGCCTTTTGGTGTCCGCCGGGCGACCGGTCGAGCAGATACGACAGATGGCGAAGTCGTTCAAATGAGCTTGCCGTTGTCTCCTTCACACGGCCACGTTCCAAGCCAGACTCACCCGTCCCAGGCCCATCGCCGATGCGCCCCGCACACGTGAGCCCGAGGCTCTCGAGGATCCACTCAAAGTCGCCGTCAGGCCTCAACTGTAGGCCACTCATCTTGGCCCTCATCTCGGACCCCATCCGCCTGACCTCTTCGTAGCTCTTCCACGGCTGCCTCTCCAGCAGCAGGCATCCGCCGGGCCGCAGACTCCGGACGATCCGCGCAAACAGCCGCATCATGCCTCCGTCTCCGTGATGGACGTGGATCCACTTTGTCAATGCCAAACATACGACAGCGCTATACCCTTCACGGTCGTGGCATTCGAGCTCCATCAAGGTGCCTGCGTCGGAAAGGGGAGCACCACTCACCGCCGCCGCCGATGCGCTAGCGACAGATGATCCGTGTCCCTCGCCGCCAAGTTGGCCGCGGTTCGGCGCGTGAGCTCGCGTCGCTTTTTGACCGTGACGGAGTCTGGCGGCGTCGATATCGGCGTTGACCCATTCTGCGGCCAGGAATTGCAGAGGGCTGAAGGCGAGGTAGGCGGCAGAGCTTGAATCGTGCTCCTTCTCGTCCTTGCGTTTCTTGAGGTTCGGCTCCGAAGGGTCATTGCCGTTCTTCTTTCGCAAGATGTCCGTATCGTCGAAAGGCGTTGGCAGATGGCCAAAGAGGTGGGGGAAGCAGTCCGGGAAGTAGTCAAAGGGCTGCATCGCGCTTGATACATCGTCAGTTGAAGCCGTCGCCACTTGCCAGCTCGGTCTGCACCGGCTCCAGGCGAGGCTGGCGGAGTACTGCGCTTCTTTGACCAGGCCGGGGTCGATGTCGACGCCGAGGACCTTTCCAAGAGCGTCAGGGGCGCCGTTCCTTGGGCGCCTCTTGGTCAGCTCTTGGGCTAGCTCGATCGTCACCTTGCCCGAGTTGCAACCAATGTCGAGGATTCGGCAACGCGGCCTCGCGGCCCCAGCCTCGTGGCTCTGGTCAGGCCAAAGCTGCTTTTCCAGAAAGGCCACCATAGGCGGGACCCTAGGGTCCAGCTTCGACGCAGTGCCTGCGGCGCTGTCATCTTGGACAGGATGAGAGTCGGACAGACCATCGTCTGCTACCTCGGCACTGGCGGGATTGCGAATATGGTAGTAGCGGCTAAAGTTGCCGAAAATCCTGGGAGCCGAGGACGTTTGTCTGCCCGCGCTGCAGGTCCATGGCG
Organism: Thecaphora frezii; assembly: GCA_026284005.1. Taxonomy (NCBI): domain Eukaryota; kingdom Fungi; phylum Basidiomycota; class Ustilaginomycetes; order Urocystidales; family Glomosporiaceae; genus Thecaphora; species Thecaphora frezii. The sequence continues at coordinate 7,931 of JALNIF010001343.1, read as the reverse complement.
TGCTGCGACGGCCATGTGTCGTCGAACCAGCGCAAGGGACCATGTTCGAAGGGAAAAGAGAAAGGGGGTTTCTGCTCCGGCGTCCGGCAACCTGGTTGGGAGGTGGATTTGCGCTGGCACGAGCGCGGCGCAGCCACTGCGAAAAGTAGGGGTTTGGAATGGGCGCCGGACCTTCGGATGCGGGATGCTATCGTGCACATTCGCTCGGATCCGAATTGTGCTGCGCGCGCGGCGTTCCTCGCCGCCCACAATGCAATCCGACGTATGTCGTCGTTTCTCACTTGCGCCTGGCCAGCACAGAGACAGGCCGCGGGTTGTGTGAAAGTCAAGCAGCAACAGAAAGCTTCGGCGTGGCCGGCGTTGATGTTTTTGCATTCTCGCTTTACCAGGTCTTGCCGTCTCATGCATCCGATAAGTGGCCAACCCCGAGCGAGCGAGCGAGAGAGCTAGGTTGATGGTTTCAGAGTCATCACAGGGCTGGACCAATCGACCCCTTGGTGCAGCATGCATTGTCCACCTCGTCGGCTATTGGGGTGATGGCTGGCAGGCGATGGTCGGACAATGGTGTTGCGCTTCGGCGCCCGCAATCGGCCACGGCCTACCAACGTGTCACGGCCACCAAAGACGGGTTCCAAAAGCGGCGGTGACAAGTCAGCCTTCCCTGAGCAGGCCATCCCAGCATGTTATGCGCCGTCGCATTCGACTTTACGCTAGCAGAACGCTGCTGGACAACGGTTGGCTCAAAATGGGCAACGACAGAGAGGTGGCGGGATGCCCAACATCACGAGCGGATGAATTCGCCCTTGTATATGCTGTATGTACGTTGCATGGTGCACAGGCTGGCCGAGGGCGGTGCGGCGGTGCTTGTACAGCAGCTCGCCATTCGGGGTCGGGCTTTCTCTCGGAGCCCAAAGTCGGCGCGGGGTCGACAGGGACGGAAAGTGGAAAGCGTAGTGAGCTATGCTAGTTATGGTTTAAGAACCTAGATGAGGCATACCATCTGGCTTGCCAGCGCCCAAGGAAGCCCTGTGTGGACCAAGCCAGCAGCCTAGCGCCATTTAGAGAAGGTGGAGCTTGCCCCGGAAGTGGGAGCAGCTGGTTCGTAGCCTGCCGCATGGGCGAATGGATGGGTCGGTGTAATGAAGGCAGGCGGCAAGGATTGGCGAGCCACACGCGCGTTGCGCTTGGACAAGCGACGACACGTCAGCCGAAAAACGGCTTCAGCCCAAAGGGAAGCGACCTGCATAGAGAGGGGCATATCTAGTGCATGCATTCGGTGCACTGCCCAGGTCGGCAAAGTTAGGGCGAAGCACACACAGAGAGAGCGAGCGAGCGAGACCGGCGGGGCTTACCTGCATCAGGTTTGAGCGAGCATCGAGCAACGCCCGAATAAAGTAAGGGGTCGATACAAACTCCACCAGGCGGATATGTGTAGATAGAGGACGCGATGGTGCTTTGCTGCCAACAAGCTAAGGTTGGTTGGTAGGCGCTCATCACGCAAGAGCGCGCTCCGGTCCCCAACGCAGGTCGAGCGGGAAGGCTTCGACGGGCTTGGCAGGGCCATGAACCTTGGTGGCAGGTACGTAGCTGTAACTCTATCTTGGAAGAGTGCGAGAGGTAGTTGTTACCAAGCGGACCTCGAACCAAACTTAATCATTTCACAATGATTTTCGCTTTTCTCGACCGAGCGGCGGGCTGGATATCTTGATCGTCTGCGGCTCTCATCGCCGCCAGTGGCAAGGTTCGAGCCGAGACAGGAAGTGGGATGGCGCCGAGTCGGTCGGCGAGACGCACCCGCCTCGCACGCAGCACGTATATGGCGAGGCGCAACTGGGCGGGAACACAGAGAGAGAGAAAAGCAAAAGGGGGAAAACCAGGTCTCTCTCTAACTACATATTGATTCCATTTTTTTTTTTTTTTTGTAGATTGGTGTGGTTGGGCGATGCAGGTGGCCGGCGCCGAGGGTTTGGCCTTTTGTTTCTTGGGGTGGATAAGGCTGGGCTGCTGCAGAGGAGGTCTCGCTGGCGTGGTTTTGGAGCCGAGTTGCGTTTGATTGGGAGGCGGGCGCAGAGTTGCGGCGCTTTTTGGATTTTTCTTAGTTTCTTTTGTCAAGTGTAAAAGGCGCTCTGGTGCTTGTGCGTGCGTTGCGCGCGATACACTGCATATGGGCGTTTTGAATCGATTCGAAGCTGATGACTAGTGCAGCTTAGATTGCTGTCTCTGTCTCGCCTTTGCCGGCCCCACGTCGTAAATTTCTTCCCCCCTCTGCCGATTCGCCGAGTGCTGCGTGTGTGCGTATGTGCGTGTGTGCGTGTGTGCGTGTGTGCGTGTGTGCGGTGTGCTGTGCTGCTTCTGCTGTGCTGCTTCTGCTGTGCTGCTGTGCGGTGCGGTGCGGTGCTGTGTCGAGGCCCACCGGCTCGCGCTGGCTCGCGCTGGCTCCGCACGTCGCGATCCGCTCCGTTGCCGCCGTTGCCGCCGTCGCCTGCGTCGCCTGCGTCGCCTCTGCTGTCGGGCCGCCTATTTCGTCCAACACGAGCGCGCGCCCATCCACCTGCGCCCCTCGCCGCCCACACGCTTTTCCCTTTTCTTGTGCTTGTCCTCGCCGCGCCCCCTCATCCCTCCCCCTCTTTCCTTTCTTCCACCATCGCCTCTTCCCATCCGCATTCCAACACTTCCCATTCCTCCCCTCCCTTCCCTCTCCTCCTTCCCATACACGCTTCCCAGACCCACAACCCTCCTCCCTTTCCCCTCCCCTCCCTTCCTTCCCCAAAACAGCGTCTCGTGGTTGGTCCACGTACTCCAAACGTCGTCCTAACCGCCTTCCACCCTCCCCTCGCTACTCGGCTTCGGCTTCGGGCAGCGCCCACTTGTGGATTGGCCCTCCGCTCATCCAGTCTCGCTTCCAACCAAATCACCCTCCTCCCCAACACACGTTGCCGACGTCCTTCCCGCCCACTTTCGTTGCCTCCAACGTCCTCCTTTCGGTTCAAAACCTCGCAGCAAACGTTGATTCGGCTCTTCGTTTTCTGATCCGACCTCTCCGATCCACCTATAATCAACTCCACCATCTCCACTGTCTTCCATCAGCATCCACCCACGACTCTTCCGTCCGGCGCCTCTGTAGCATCTACTCGTCACCACTGTATTTTGATACCTAAACGAACCCTCTTCTTCGCCGCACCTCCGATTCATACACCTGCAATCCACTGTTCCGTTGCACACCATGTCGGCCACCACCACTAGTCTTCCCCTCCTCTCGCCCCTGGTCACCCGCATCCTGGAGCTTTCCGGGTTCCCGCCGGAGCTCAAGACTCGCGACATTCAGCAGGTCTTTTCGCAGTGGGAAGACGACAAGGGCGGATTCAAGATCAAGTGGGTGGACGACACCACGGCGCTCATCATCTTCAGCGACCCCACCACCGCCAAGAAGGCCTACCTCCACACCCTCATGTCGCCGCCCCTCTCGTTGATCAACCGCAATGGCCTCGCCGCCAAGGTTCGCCCCTACGACAAAGACGATGCCAGCGCCGTCATTGCGAGCGTCAATGCTAGGCAGCGATCCCGATCCAACACTAGCGGATTCGGCAGCCCCGTCAAGCCGCAGCAGGAGCTGGCCCACCCGCTTCCGGAGAGCCCGTCAAAGGCCGCCCGGGGACACACGCACACACCCTCCTTTGGCCGCTCCTTTGGCCACCGCCGACAGCAGAGCGGATCCAACCCCAACCTTCCCGCCAAGCCCGTAGCTGCGGCTCTGTTTGACGCCGCCAACGGTGGCCCCTCGCCCGCCAACCGCGTCCTGGCCGGTGTCGAGAGCCTTAACGGTATTGCCGGTCTGCCGGCGAACCCGTTGATCGCCGCCCGCACTAGCCCGAAGCTCGACAAGAAGGGTGACGTTGACATCGACCTCAGCAAGCTGGACCTCAACGGCAAAGCGGCCGGTAAGGAGAACGAATTCACCACGCCGGAGCCCCACACCCCGGCCCCGTCCAATGGCACCGGAAGCGGTCGGATCGGCGATGCTGGAAAGGTGAGCACATGATGGAGTCCCTAGCTTCATCACAAGCGGCAGACGGCGCGTTGAGCTCCGGGCCATCTCTGGTTACGGCGAAAGACGGTTTTGACACCAACCGTCCCTCGTTCCATGTTCCGGCCAGACGCCCGCTTGATGTCCCATGCGCGTCCCAGTGCTGAACATCAAACGCTGACACACCGTCTGTTCCCCGCCGTCTGCCCAAAAAATCCCCACGATGTCATGTTTTGTTTTTCTCTTGCTGCTTGCCTTCGCACCGCCTCTACAGCGACTTGTCGCTGGTGCTCTCGGAATTCGCCACCCTGGTGTTATTCGAAACGCCGGCTCGCCCTCCGGCTCGCGTGTTGGTAGCCCTACTAGCACCCCTCGCCTGCAAGCTGCTGCCACCGCGGTCAACTGAATGCGGTCTGTTCGGCTGCGTCGGGGTGAAGATCGCCAGAGCTTGAAACGAGGGATCAACACACTATGCGAGAGCGCGCAAGCGAACGGGGGCGGCCCTCGGTCCAGAGACGGCACCGCAAGATTTTCGGTCGCCGGGTCGTATGGCTTATCCATTGTCCAACTCTGCTCTTGGAAGGGCTCCCTTTCTCGCCTTGTCATTGCCTGCTCTGATACCACTCGCATAGTCTTGCCCCATTCCCACCACGAGGCAGGCGTTTGGCCGCTGTTTGTAACCTCTTTTATCTATCCCCCCTCGCCTAACCCTGCTCTGAACCACCCTGCACGCTTGCTGCCTCACTTTCTCTTCTCCCTCCACCCCCTGCCCGTCTCTACACCTTCGTTGTACCACTTTGCGCTGCCGTCGCACCCACCTTCCTCTGCTTTTCCCCTCGTTCTTTCCGTCTCTTCCCCCCGGGTGTTTGTCTTGCCTGCTTTCCCAGCTCTCCCACTCTATCGAGATGGTCTTTTTCTTGTTCCATCTTTTGCGATCCTAGTTGTACTCTTGGCGGCCCCACTGGGCTTTTCAGGCGTGTTTTTTTTTTCTATTTTTGTTTCATCTCTCGCACGTTGCCCCTCTTTCATAAGTCAAGCAGAATCAATCGCATCTTCTCGGTCCCTTTACCTCCCCCGTCTGAAGGGATCATCTTTTTCGTTTCTGGTTTGAGTGGGCGGACCGAAAATTCTCCGGTGCAGACGGAGGGGTGTAGGATTTATACGAAAGTTTGTCCAACGTGGCCATGGTCGGATGCGTTCGTACCACGGGCAAAGGTTGTGCAATGCGGCAGACTCAAAAAGGGGAATGGCACGGCGGGTATGTAGATTTCCGAAGCATTGGCGCGTAGCAGCAATACAGGTGCGAATACAGCGGAACGAAGGACGCAGGGAATATGATATCACAAGGACAAAAAGCGACGAGTCGGAACGCAGCCAAGGGGCGTAGAGGACTTGAGCAAGGATCGTTCTCTAGACGGAGATGGTCTTAAAGAGGTTGAAGCCATCAAGGCTGGTAGTGGTGAGCATGCCAGTGATTTGCGGGTGCCATCGCACCTCCTTGATATCGGTAGCGCCGTGGTGGCAAAAGAGGAGCTGCGAGGGAACGTCCTTGCCATCGGGTCCCTTGAGGCCTCCCTGACCGTCAGCCTCGTCATCGTCCTGCTCGACACTTAGGTCCCACAGCGTCACCTGATCGTCGCGGCCCGAGGCGGCAAAGATGCTGTCCTCGGTCGGGTGCCACTCGACGCTCGAGATCGGGCCCGTGTGCCACTGGAAGCTAGCAACAGGAGAAGGTCGCACCACCGGCGTGGCAGCAGCAGCGCCCGTCGATGACTTGAACGTTCGCATGTCCCACACGTTGAGGCCACCCTCGTCACCGCCCGACACTAGCAGGTAGTCGGTGCCGCGATTCCAGGAGATGACGTTGACGTCCTCGGGATGCGCGTCCTCAACGCAAATCACGCTCTTGCGGTTCTTGACACGCACATCCCAGATGCGGATGCTGCGGTCCGCCGAGCATGAGGCGAACACCGTAGCCTCCGAAGGCGACCATTGCAGATCCTCTACCGACGAAGTGTGGGACGTGAACGGCGTAGAGTTGGTTACAAAGCCTGCGTTGCTGCTCGTCGTCAAGAAAATCTTGCTGTGGATGTCTCCTGTCAGCAGTCGCAGGCTACTTGCCTTGCCCGAAGCACCGCCCGCGAGTCCGGCCCAATCCAACGCGTAGCCCTCGACGCCGCGGTGGGCGTCAACGGTGAACATGGGCGTGCTGACCTTGCGCTTGTCGTACGTGGTGCCCGGTCGGTCGAGGGCATTGTAAAGGGGTCGTACGTCGAAGATCTGCACCTTGCCCGTCTCATTCCAGACGGCGACTGGGTAGGGGTCGAGGCAGGCGTCGGTGTCGGCGGTCGGTGTGGCCACCGGTGCTGCTCGGACACGGTTGATTCCGCCGACGACGGGGATCGCACGGTATTCGAGGATGGCGTCGTCGTCCAGGCCGTCATCGTCCTCGTCTTCGTCGTCAGACAGATCTGCAAGAGGATGGATTGGGCGGGGTAGTAAGACGGTTGGGCGACCAGGTCAGCTCTCCTTCCTTTCCAACGCTCTTAGACAGTAAGCTACGCGATGGCGAGGTTTCCATCGAAGGACAGCTCCTCAGACTCGGCATAGGTGCGAGCAAAGGAGAGCCCAGGATTCCGTTGGCTCAGAGGTGTAAAAGTTAGGTAGCGAGATATTTTCGGCATCGAACGTTCGGGGACACCGAGGTAATCGCCCGAGGCTCATACAGCCAAATGCCTCAAGCATCATTGCAAAACGGCGAGTCCTGGGGTCCAGTCCTTCGATGGCATCGATGCAAACTGTCATCTCTGACACTCACTGTCATCGTTCTGCGTCTTGTGCAGGCTGGATGCCTTCATGACCATGATCTCGTTGTTCTTGGCAATGTCGGCCTGGGTACCGGCGACCAAGTACGACGTGTGCGGGAAGCTCTGTCGGTCGTTGCCGAGGTGGTCCTTGAGGTAGTCAAACGAGAGGCAGGGCCAGGTGACATTGAGGCGGTGGAGCATCTCGTAGGCCGACTGGTCGGCCTCGAGCGTCTGGCCCTCTTCGAGCTTGTTGACACCGGGGATATAGGCTTGCGTCTCTGGCGCCTTGTCCGCGGCCTCGTCTTCGTCCTCGGGCCGTCGGATCTTGGCGTCGGTCTTGACGCCGTCGACCTCCATGGCCTCGTCGCCGTCTTCGTCCGAATCGTCGTCCGAATCGTCGGGCCGCGCGTTGGGGTCGACCTCCTCTTCTTCGAATTCGTCCTCGAACTGGTCCTCGAACTCGCCCATCTCGTCATCGCCGCTGATCTCCTTGATGCGTGATGTTTGCGATGTATCCTGGTCGGTCTTTTGCCGTTGCACCGCCGCTGAGGGCGATGCTGTGACGGCGGGGGATGACTGGGGTCCCGGGGATGAGGGGCGCTTCGACATTGTGGGTGTGTGATAGAAGGCGGGAGCGACTGAGTCGGCTTGGCAGGGAGTATCGTCAACGAGCGCGCAAGGGGAGGCCAGGGAACGTAAGGCGGGGAGAAGAACCAAGGGAGCGCGAGCAAGGAAGGGAGTTGGGAGATAGGTTTGGGTGGGGTCTATGCTAGTGTTGGCGTTGGTATGTGGCAGAGACGGGACGGAAGGGATGAAAAAACGATACAAGTACAGATGCAGTAGAGATGCCAAAAGGGGAAAATGAGCTGGTGAGCTAAGTGAGCTGAAGAACGGGGCGCAGGTGGGCGGCTGAACCTGCCTTTTTGAACCCTGGTGCCGTGCAGGGACGTATGAGGGAAGAAGAAAAATTTGAAGGAAAAAAAACTGCTCCGTGTGGCTAGACTTTTTTTTTTTTTTTTTTTTTTTTTTTTTTTTTTTTTTGTTTTTTTTTTTTTATTTTTGTTTTTATTTTATAAGCTTATTATTCAAAGTTATATTAT
>JALNIF010001341.1:0-10832 GCA_026284005.1 Thecaphora frezii | reverse complement strand
TCCGCCACACCCCGCACTCTGCTCCTCAACACGTCCAGTCCTTCCTCGATCTTGCCTTTGCCAAACTCATACAGCGCCATTAGCGCAGAAACAGCCTTATCGACCTCTGGATCCTCCGCATTTTCTGCTTCTTGCAACTCGCCGATGGAAGCCGAGACGAGGTCTTCGTCGTTCTCGGCGATACCTAGCGTCGCCAGCGTCGCAATCAGCAGCAGCGACCGCGGGTAGGTGGCGATGCTTTGCAGCAGCTGTTTTTGCGCTTCCTCCGCCTCGCCCCGCGCCAGAAGGACGCGTGATAGGTGGCACAGCAATGTCACTTGGCGCGATTCAACCTCCTCGGCGGTCAAGAGGGGCGAGAGCGCCTCGATGGTCGCGCCGAGCTCCGTCAGTTTGGCGACGCTCGACTCGGCGTCGCCCAGGTGGAAGCGCGTCAGCGCGTGTCCCAGCGACGCATTGATGCGCACCCTCGCCATTCGGTAACGCTCCTCGTGCTTGTCGACGTCGTCGTCGTCCGCATCAGTGCCTTCTTCAGCCGCCTCCGCCGCCGCCTCTTCGTCGGCGTGCAACAGCTCGATGGCGGCTTCGTACGCCTCCTCGGCCCCCTGCGCATCGCCGTTGGCCAGCCGGATCCTGCCCAGGTTGACATTGGCGATGGCGTACCGCCTCGCCGTCTCGGTGCTCTCCGACCGCTCATACTCTTCCTCGAGCAGCGCCGCCGCGCGTTCGATCCGCTCGATAGCAGCGTCCGTCTGGCCGAGCCGCTCACAAAACAGCGCAGAGAGGTGGAGCGCGTCGACGTCGGTCGGCTTGTGCGACAGGTAGGTGGCCAGCGCGTGCGACGGCGCGTGCAGGTCCGCCATCTGCCTTTTGTCGCCGCCGCTGCCCTCCGCCCCCGTCGCCGCCGAGGAGGAGAAGGTGTGGAAGACGCTCTCGCCAAAACCGTAGTCGGCCTCGAGCAACGCGCCCTGGCTCAGCTTGACGGCGTGGTCAAACAGCACGCGGCGCGCGCGCGCATCGCCGTGATGCGACGCCACCAGCGCTTGGCCCACCCACGCCTCGGCAGCATCCGGATCCGCCGTCTGCGCCTTGATAAACGCCTCGTTGGCCAGCGCAACGTCGCCGTGGTGGAGGTAGAGGAAGCCGAGGTTCGCCCACGGGATCGCCGACCGTGACGCCGACTCGATGGCGCGGATGTAGGCGTGCTGTGCCACCTTGAGCGACTTGGTGAACGTCAGGTTGCCCAGGATCAGCCAAAAGCCCTCGTCGCCCGGAGCGCTGCGCAGCGCCTCCTTGATCGAGCCGATCGCCTGGCGCGTCAGGTTGGCCGCGTGCGCCTCGTCGGCCGACGGCGATCGCGAGAGGCGGTAGAGCGAGACTGACAGATCCGCCCACGCGCCGCCCGCCGCGTCGGTGTCGGCCGCGTTGAGGATGATGCGCAGCTTGTAAAAGTAGATGGCGACCTCGACAAAGACGTCCGAGTGCGCCACCATCTTGGCCGATTCTGAAGAGAGCAAGGCGAGCGCCGCATCGACCGTCGCCCGCGTCACCGCATTGATCGAGGGCAGCTTGGCATCCGTCTCCATCTCTGTCGCGAGGTCGAGCAGCGCCTGGAGCCCGCCGGCGGCATCGTTGCCATCGGCATCCTCGGGATCCTGCAGCAGCAACTGCGGATCGAGGACCCGACCCAGCCGGCTCAGCTGGAAGGTGGCATCGGCCACCGTCTTCCATGCCGAGCGCAGATGGCGGTCCTCGGCTCGCAGTGCCTTGCCCGCCTGACGGATGGCGCCGCGGACCGACTCCTCGGACCGCTCGACGTAGCCCGCGTGGTACTCGTTGCGCGCCGACATGAGCAGCGTATCCGCCAGCGCTACGCGGACGCCCAGCTCGCCCGGGTGGTTGTCGAGAATGGCGGAAAAGATCTCGGTGGCCGCCTCGTAGTTGCCCAGCTGGCGCTGCACGTCTCCAATACAGTAGCGCGCCTGCCAACCGTCGTTGAGCGGACCGCCGTCGCCATGCTCCGACTGCAGAGCCTGCTGGTTCTCGAGGTCGATGAGGTCGAGGCACTTGTCAAAACACTTGAGCGCGGCCACATGGCGTCCCGCCGACGCGTAAGCCTCGCCCAGCCGCTGCCAGGCCGTAGCATCCTCCGGCTGCGCCCGCAGCGCAATCTGAAAGGCGAGAATGGCCTTTTCGAAGGACTTGCGCGCAATCTCGACTCCGCCGATGGCCTTCCACGCCCACGCGTTCTGACTGAGGTGGCGACGAGAGGCGGCGATCGATGCCGAGCTCGACGAGGATCCGGCGCCGGCGGCCAGCGCCTCAGCACCGCCCTCGCCCTCGATGGTGCGGCGCGCCACCACCTCCACCAGGTCCCACTCGCGCTCATCGGCGAAGCCCTCGGCCAGCCGGCGCGCCGCTTCATTCTCGCGGGCGTCGAGCTCAAACGCCTTTTGGAAGCACTTGGACGCTCGGATCGCGTCGGGCGGCGAGGCGACCGACTCGTAATAGATGCCGAGCGAGGTGTACGACGGCGCAAAGGCCGGGTTACGCTTGAGCGAGGTGATGAAGCAGGTGAAGGCGTGCACCGGGTCGCTGCGGTACTCACCGCCCAGCCCCCACAGACAACGGCCGAGGCGCCACCAGATCTTGGCGCGCTCCTCGCTGCCGACGCCCTCGAACGTCACCGGATCGACCTTGGCGAGGATCTCCTCCATCTCCGCCTTGGCCTCGACCAGACGTCCGAGATGCACATCGCACCAGGCCACCTCAATCCACGCCTCGAGGCCAGGATCCGGTGAGATCGAGAGCCGGCGCTCCCTCTGGGTGCGGTCGGTCCTGGGGGCGACCGAGGCGAGCTGCTGGACCTTCAAGAGGTGCGCCTTGGCCTCGTCCCACCGCGATGCGGCCTGGTCAATGTAGGCGCGCGCCAGCAGCGCGTCGACATTGGCTTCGTCGTGCGCCAGGATCGCATCGGCGATCCGGATCGCCTTGGCGTGGTTCTGCGGCGGATGCAGGTGGGTCAGGGCGGTGAGCAGCACCGTCGAGATGCCAAACTTGGTACCGGCCAACGTGACTGAAGAGTCGTCCTCGATCCGCTTGGCCAGACTCAGCGCCGACGTGGCCACCTCGGACGCCGAAGCATAGTCGCGGTCCAAGAGGTAGAGTACTGAGGCGATGCGGGCGCCGAGCAGCGAGCTGGACGACTCCTCGAGGCCCTCGATAGCGAGGCCGAGGAGATCGTTGTCGTGCGACCGGTCGATCTCGATATCGTGCAGCTTCTCCATCTCCTCCCTCTCGAGGAGGAACTGCTCGTCCTGGATCAGCAGCAGCAGCGCCTGGAACGATTTGGAGCGGCCGGAACGCGGGAAGAGCGAGATAAACTTGCGTAGCCGCTCGAGCGGCAGATCGATGAGCGACTCGCTATCGCGCCACTCGAGCACAATCTCCCAAGCCGTCTCGTCCTCGAAGCCGATGATGACCATGCCCTCGGCCATCTTGATCACGCGGTCGCGCAGCTCCTGCTTCTTGGTGCGCAGCTCTTCGTCGCGCGCCTGCTGTTCGGCAGCCTTTTCCGGGTTGACGGCGGCCGTGCCGGTCGGAGCAGCGGGCCTGGGCGCCGAAGATGGATATGCGTTGAGGAGCTGGAGCTGTCGCCGGAGCAGCTTGGACTCGGTCTCCCTGCGAAGCTCGTCGAGCGCGTTGGGATGGGAGAGGACCTGGTCGTAGAAGGACGGGAGCTTGGACTCGGCGTAGACCTCGACGACGACCTCGTTGCGCAGCGCCTGCTTGCCCTTTCTGGCGCCGTCGAGGCGCATTCTGCGCTTCTCGGTCTCCTTTTCAACGACGTCGGCCTCGAGGCGCTCGGTGAGGTCGACCATCTCGAGGAGGAGGGCGAGAGCGTTGAGGTGGATGGCCATCTGGGTGTCAAAGGTGGTCGTCTTCAGCGGTTGGGTTTGGTCGGGCGGTTCTAGCGACGAGAGGGTAGCGTAGTAGGGCGAGTCGGGCAGGAGGAGCTCGAGGGCTTCGACGAGCGAGCGCTTTCCGCCCTCTTCCCGCTCGAGGCTGACCAGCCTCTGGTGGGCCTCTGCGCACTTTGTGGCATCGCCGGCGTCGTTGTGGAGGTCGATGAGGCGCCTGAGCACGTGTCGGAGCTGGTCGCAGTTTTTGCGCTCGGTATAGAACTTTTCGAGGCCTTGCCATGCTAGCGGTTGGTTGGGCTGGTGTTGTGTGGCGTTGCGGTAGGCAGCCTCGCTTTCATCGTAGCGTTCTAGGTTGAGGAGGGCGAGGCCGAGAAAGACGTTGGCGGTGTAGTTGTCCGGTTCATGCTCTAGGACGTCGCTGGCGGATTGGAAGGCATTTTTCCAGTCCTTCTTGGCCAGGTAGTCGCGGGACTGTTTGAGCTTTTGCTTGGTGTAGGCCGTCGACATGGCGATGCGAGCGCGGGACGTGGCCTGGCGCTGCCGCGGGGAAGGGGAGGGGGTATGGCGGGACGGACACGATCCGAGTGCAAGGGCAAGATGGTGGTGTGGAAAGCAGAGGCGGGGGTGGAGGGAGAAGATGCAAGGCGACAATTAAGCCAAGCCAACGTCGGTGCGCGCTGGGATTGCTGTGTCAAAAAAGTGCAACGCTGCAAAGTGGAGTAAGGACGTGGGCGTGAGACGTGTATGCCAACAGCAACAAACAGAATAGGCTGCCGCGTGAATATGCATGCACCGATCACATTTGGAAATGCGAGTTTGGACGCGCGGGCCGTGTTGGCTTTGCACTGGCGAATGAAACATAGAAACTGTTTCTACTGCATCGTGGGTTGTGCTTGTGTTTGCCACGCGTGCTGACTAAAGAGGTAAAGCGCGCGAGCGTGGACATACTCTCTAGCTGCGATAAGCTCGGCCATTTGGCATGCGACGCGAGTGCAAGTGATAGAGTTATGCGGCGACTAGAGGTGTGAGGTGCAAATGTAAATCAGAATCTTGAATGCTCCAGCAGCTCGCACACTGTGGCAGTGAATGTATTGTTATTCGTAGGTATGTTTGTATCACAATGTACGTATGTTGGTGGTTTGTCTGTATGTGTACGTATGTTGGTGGTTTGTCTTTCACGTATGTATGTTGGTGGTTTGTCTGTCTGTGCAAGGTTGAGCCGAGCCACACCGCCGTCCACTGCTTCGCCTCCTTTCTGAGTTTACACCACCACCAGCGCCCACCCCCTCTCTCCACCTTCACTTGCCCCTCTCTTCCTCTTCCACCACCTCTGCGCTGCAACCCTGCTGTGCTGGCGCGCCCTCCTCTCCTGCTTCTGCCTTTTGCCTCACCTTCCCATACTTCCCCTACCTGCCCTCTGCCCCTTCTGGTCGCATCTACAGCACTCAACCGCACCCACGTGCCACTTTGCCCGCCATGGCATCGCGAAACCCCGCCACCTCGTGCCCCGTAACCGGCTCCACCTCTGCCTCCTCCGCCGCCTCTCCATCCAACCAGGCTGACCGCTACCCCAAGATCTGCCCCGGCGGCGGCCTCCTCATCGCCTGGCAGCTCAAGGGCAAAAAGGTCCTCATCGTCGGCGGCGGTCCCGTTGCCGCAGGTGAGTAACCACCTCTCCAGCGCAAAACCCAAAAATCCCCTGCTGCCTTATCTGCGGTGCAACCGATGCTTGAGCCTCCATCTTACCTTGCCTCCGCACCGCACCGCACTCGACCCGGACCTTGTCCAATGTCCCAACGTCACAGGCCGCCTGGTCAACGTCAAAGACGCTGATGCGCACGTCACCGTCCTCTGTCCTCGCTCCGGTCTGTGCTCGGAGATGGCCTACCGCATCGACGTCGAGCGCACTGTCGACGTCTACCTCGACTCGGCCTACAGCTCCGACACCATCCTCGACGGTTTCGACATGGTCCTCACCGCCATCGACGATCTGGAACTCTCCAAATCCATCTGCTACGCCTGCCGTTCGCGCCGTATTCCCGTCAACGTCGCCGATGTACCCCCCGAGTGCGACTTTTACTTTGGCTCCTTGATCCGCAACGGTCCCCTGCAGGTCATGGTCTCGACCGGTGGACAGGGGCCTAAGATCGCCTCCCAAACTAGGCAGAAGATTCAGGCTGCCATCCCACAGAATGTCGGCCAGGCGATTCAAAACGTTGGAAAGTTGAGGAGTCTGTTGAGGAAGAAGGTGCCCCAGACGGAGATGGGTGCGAGGAGGATGAGGTGGATGATTGAGGTATGCGAAAAGTGGAATTTGGATGAGATTTGTACCATGACGGAGGAGGATATGGGCAAGGTTCTGGAGGGGTGGGAGCAGGGGAGGGTGCCGAGCTATAATGAGGTCAAGGGGAAGTGGAGCTTCTTGCCCTCGGATGTGAGGATAAGGAAGGCGCTGTTCGGAACCTGCCCGGTCGTGGGCTACCCTTCGCCTTATCTTACGGCGGTGGCTGGCTTCTTAGCTGGTGCGGCTGCTACGGCGGCTTTCTCGATGGCTAGGGCGACATCGAGGTCTGCCTGATTCAAGGCGCTTCGTGCACAGCCCCCTGGATTCTTATCGGCATCCGACGCGCGCCGATGCCGCTGGCGAGTCGCAACCCCCAAACGCCGTGGACCACCCTCGCTCGAGTCCATCGGGGTCTCCTCTGCTGGGACAGACCCCTCTCTATCACTCCATTCTTTTCCACTTTTCCTTGTTCTGCTACTTGGCTCTTTCCCCTTCGTCGTCTTTCCATTTTTGGGAAAATGTTGTACAATACAAAAATCGGGGCAGGCATCACACAAAGTCGGTCGTTCTACGTCTCCATCACCGCTGGACGAATGGTGAAAGTGGTGTGGAAAAGGAAAAAAAGAGAAGGGGGGGCAGGATGGAAGCGTGCTTGTAAGCAAGAGACTCAAAGTGGAGAGCTAGGGATGAAGGAAAGGAGGCGATGGGTCAGGGGGGCCGGACAGCGCCCCGCCCGTTAAAAGATAAAGGTGATGGCCATGCCCCTCTCCTCAACAAAGTCGCGCCAGTCGACTGTGTGGCCGGTCTCGTCGGCATGCGCCCACAGCTTCTGGATGGCCTCAATGTTGTCCAGGTTGGCCTTTTCCATCCCCAGGCTCTTAAGCTGTTCCAGGCAAAACTCGCGCTGCCGGCGCGTCACAGCGACGCTCGAGCTAAGCCACCACACGCAGCACATTTCCCAGCTCGCGTT
The DNA here is from genome assembly GCA_026284005.1 of Thecaphora frezii. Classification (NCBI taxonomy): domain Eukaryota; kingdom Fungi; phylum Basidiomycota; class Ustilaginomycetes; order Urocystidales; family Glomosporiaceae; genus Thecaphora; species Thecaphora frezii. The sequence goes on along the minus strand of JALNIF010001341.1, from coordinate 3,658 downwards.
GGCGATCCAAAAGTCCTGCTGCGCGTGCAGCTCCGCGTTCGTCGATCCCATCAGCGTATCCGACCGGCTGTTGCCCGACGGTGTCGACGGCGACAGCATCGTGGCGAGGCCGATGATTTCCTCGAGCGCGCCCTGCAGCTTGGACGACAGCGGCCCGTGCCGGTGGACCGTCTGGAACAGGTGGATCAGGGTCGTCTGCCGCCAGATTTCCTGCAGCGCAAAGAGCCGGACGCGCATCTTGCCGCTGATGTTGGGATCGCACCACGGCGCGCACCGTGCAATCTTTTCCTCGATATCCTTGCTTCTGCGGTTGATCTCGGCCACGTCTGTCACCTTGCCCTCGACGATATCGGCTCCGAGGTTCGACACTGCCATCGTGCACCCGAGCAGCTCGAAGCTCACCGGCGAAATCTTGCTGTAGAACGGCGGCGGCGGCTGGTGCTGCTTTGGTGGCGGTTGCCGCGCGATGCCCGAGGCCCGGTTTAGCTGGGTGCGCGGCCGCCTCCCTCGTCCGCAGGCGGCATCAAGCACGTCGCTGATCACGGCGGTCTGCAGCATCGTCGAGGCAAGCGTACCCACTTTTTCGCCAGCGATGAGCGTGTTCATGTCGTAGCCCGACCGGTCGATCACGTCGCCGATCTCGTCCATGAATTCGCGCGCCTTGTTGGCGCCGCCGAAGCAGATCAGCGCCCAGCGAAGATTGAGGGTAATGCAGAGCTGCTGCTCAATGCTCAACTCTTGCACGTCGCGCTGCATCGCGCCGAGGGCCAGCTCGAACCACACCTCGGGCGACTTGATGGCGGCCAGGGTGGTCGAGTTGGGTCGGGCCCGGCCGGCTGTGCCTTTGCTGGCAGCGGTGGACCCGGGCGTCCGGTAGGCGTCGGATGATTGCGGCTGGTTCGCTTCGCTAAGCTGTTCGCCGCTAAGTGCTTCCGATCTCGCCGCCTCATCGGCCGCATCCGGTTCCTCGTCTGCGGCGGAAACCGTCCCCGCGTCCGATTCCTCAAAACTGTCGGAGCCCTCGTCTGTCTCGCTGTCCTCGACGTCACCACCTCTTGCGTCCGCCCCATCGCGGGTCCGCGATCCACCCGATTTCTTCCGCCGCCGCTTTTCGGGAAACATGTCGAGCAAGTTTTGCGCGGCTAGGTTGGAGAATGTGGGGGCGTCGGCGGTGCCGGCCGTGCTCCGCGAGTTTGTTGCAGACGATGACGACGTTGTCAACTCAGCCAACTTACGGCTTGCGGCCGCCTTGTCGTCCTCTCGCATGCGATGTACGAGGTCGTGGTAGGCGAGGCAGACGGCCACCGTGGAAGCCTGGCAGGTCTTGTGCGAGTGGACGACGCTCATCAGGTGGTCGATGATGGCCTTGCGCTTCTCCAACTCCGATAGCATCAGCGTCGCGTACCAGAAGCGCTCATCTGGAGTTGTCAGGAAAAGAAAGGGAACAGATTGTAGATCGAAGTCAGGAGGCAAGCTAGTGGAGTCTCTGGCGACGTTCCTCTCACCACTCACAGATCGGGCTGTACTTTTTAAGCAGCGGCTCCATTGCGTTAGATTCGAGGAACTTTCGATACCGGCTGAAGGCCTTGCCGGGCTCGAGCGAGGTGAAGCGGCTCTTCTCTGTGGCTTCGGTCGCGCCGTTGCTGCTTGACTTAACAGTGGCAGAGGAAGACCGCTGCCTGTGTTGGGGTTGGCTGCCAGGTGTCTCGCTGCTGCCGCTCGCTACCGTTACGGATGCATCACCTTCGCGCGATGGGCCCGCTGCACCATGTGAGGGCGTTGGAGCAGCATTCTGACGCGCCGGCGTGCCAAAGATGGGACCGTCAACGCCGGAGCCGGGGTCAGCGAGGCTCATGAGCTCCTGGACAAAGTCATCAAGCATCATGTCTTCCAGCTCGGCCGCGACGGGCGGATTGGGGATGAACTGGGTCGGGACCGACGAGGCGTTGCCAGCGGACGCAGCGTTTGCCAGAGCCGAGTAGTCGCCGCCCTGCATGGCGGCCACCTGGCCTGCGATGGCAAGCTGTGCGGCTGGTGAGCCCATCCCGCCTTCCTGCACGCCATAGTTGCCAGACCACGGCAGAGCCGTCGAGTTGCTCGGGTTGAAGCGCGATGAGGGCCTCTGCAGCGAGCTACCAAAGTTTGAGCTGTTCTGCGCCGACGCGAACTGGTTGCCATGTCCGAGAAAGGGAAAGTGGGAGCTGTAAGCGGCCGCTCCGTTACCGAGCGAGCTCAGGTTCCAAGCGGCGTGGTGGAGCAACGGATGCTGTTGGTGGACCTGATTCGGGTTGGCCTGCTGCGAAGCGACGTACGGATGCTGCTGCTGTTGTTGCCCTGGTTGAGTTTTCTGCTGTTGCTGGCGCTGCGCATGAGTGAGGCCGACATCGTTCGACAGAGTGCCAGTGGAGCTGGATCCTTGTTGCGAGAGCGGTGAACGTATCGGCGTGGCGAAGTTCGCTTCTGCGGCGCCGGGATTGGTGGACGCGCCTCCGGTGCTGCCGGCGCTGTTGGGAAGGATGCAATCGAGCTTGCGATCGCTGCAACGGGTACAGGCCACGGCGCCGTTGGAGCGGGTCTGGAAGTCCTCGTCGCACTTTTTGCGACGCTGCTTGCAGGTGAGGCAGCCCCTGCGTGAGCGCAGCTCTGGCCTCCGGCTACGCTGAGCGGGCCCTGTCGAAGAGCTGGAGTTTCCGCTTGGCTCGGTATGCTTTGGCATCTCGGCGGGCAGACGCAGTGCCCGAAAGCTGCAGAAATAAAGGCCGGTGTGCGATGGTCGATCGGCTGTGCGTTGCTGGAGCACTACGAGGGTCGGGAAGTGCGCAAGGAACAGGCGGGAAGAGGGAGGCCAGGTCAAGGACAACGCACTATGTCGCTAGGACATGCTGCAAGAAGGCCAGGGTGCGAGGGGTAGGAGCCTGGTACCGGGGCGCCCTGGGCGGGCAGCGGAAGAGACGAGGTGGACACTGCTGGATGATGGTAGTAAGGTCGTGCCGTCGTCCGCGTCGCAGGGTCCAGCGCGCTCACGCCTCGCGTTTGGCCCAATTCAAATCTTTACGTGAAAGTAGGCCATGACTAGTAGGACTCGCTAACCCTCGGCTATACCCAACAGCCCAGCAAAATCAACTTTGCTGGGGCCAAGCTTGCATTCGGCTATATTCAAGTCGCCGCCGTGCCAATAAAGTGGCTCGACTCTGGGACTCTGTCAACTGCACTCTGCTCGGACCTCCGATCCTCCGTCAGCTGCACTTGAATTTGGCATTCTTCGAGGAACCACCAGACTGAGTGCTTTCGGTCAAGCCCCAATTCACAGGCATTAAAAATGGCTGTGAATTGAAACTTGTACATAGATACTCATGTTTTTTTTTCAAGAAGTAACTAGAGTTGCATGGCAATGATGTGGAGCTTATCAGACCCTTTCATGAACCACCTACAACTGCCAGCCACTTTGGAACAAAGAGAACACTTGCTATGGTGGTGGTGGCAGCAGACCCAGTGTAACAGCGGTGCTCCGTTCCTGGGCAGGAACCAGTTATGGAGGGGCTGTGGCATGTTCCTGTAGCTGGGAATGTGTTACAGCATGGTCAGCAGCCAGGAATGTGCCAGAACAAGGTCAGAACATGTTCCAAGTAACAGGAACCAGCCACAGAAGCGGTGTGAC
>JALNIF010001339.1:0-16900 GCA_026284005.1 Thecaphora frezii | reverse complement strand
GCTGGTGCTGGTGCTGGTGCTGTTGATCAATTGACTCGACACAAAAGTGCTTTCCTAATTCTTCCTGATGTACGCATCATGATCCCACTGCAGAACTCGGCCGGGAAAGGGACTCTGCTTGGTTGATGGGCGCGCAGCTCTTCTCATGGCACCGTGCAAAAACAAGAGGCCAAGTAAGAGCAACAGTAACTGTTCCTCAGCCAGACGGAGGGTTCGTTTGTCCTGCACAATCGTTGGACCCAACCTTTGTCGTTTCCTCAAGTTCAGGTAGAATACCACAAGCTTTTCATTCCTGATGGACCAAGGTATAGCTTTATTTCTCCCTCACTACCATGCGACGGCGGTAAGCGCAATGGAAGAACAACGGATTCGTTACATCGTGAACGTAGACGCTTCAAAGGACAATTTATAGTCCTGGATATCATGAAATTAAAAAAAAAAACAACCCGCTACTCTACTATAGTGCCCAAGAATCGCGCGAACCTTCAAGCATCCTCGTGCTTTCTCCTCTTGGGAAACCCTCGGTCGGTGGTGCCAATGGTAGGGACCCATGAGGCACTCCTCCACGGTGCAACATTTTGCGAGTAGAGCTCGTCGACCTGTTCGAGCGTCAGGCCCTTGACCTCGGGCACCATGAAGTACGTGTAGAAGAATCCGAAGACAAGGACCGAGCCAAAGATGAGGAGGATGAAAGTGTGGTACTGGTCCGCGATGCTCGGCGAGAAGTATGAGAGGAGGAAGTTCCAGATCCAGTTGGAGGCGGAGCCGAGCGAGATGCACTTGGCTCGGATGAATTGCGGGTAGTTCTCTGAAAGGAAGACCCAAGGGGTGGGGCCCCAGAAGATGCTGAAGAACATGACGTGGAAGATGGCGAAGGTGATGAATGCGTTGCCAGCCTGCTTTTGCGAGGAAGTGATCAGATCCTTAGGGGTACCGTTGGGCGCTACAGCGTAGCGTCCGACGAAGGCGACGATGAACGCGCAGCTCGCCTCCAAGGCGGCGCCAATAAGCAGTGACTGCCTGCGTCCGAGCTTTTCGATTGAGATGAGCGCTGGAATCGTCGCAATCAGTGAGACCGAGCCTAGCAGGAACTGGATTTGGTAGGCATCCAGCGAGACGGCCGCCGACTGGAAGAAGACAGGACCGTAGTAATAATAGAAGTTCTGGCCGTTGAGCTGCTGGATGGCCTGAAGCATGATGCCGTTGAGCGTTCGCTTCCACATCTGCTGCTTGGTGGAGAAGCAGAGCAGGTAGGCCGAGAAGTAATTGCGGCCCTTGAACGCCTCGTTCTCGATCTGAATTCCCTCGTTCATCTCAGCGAGCTCGGCCTCCATCCACTTGTCACCGCGAAGCTCGCCATTGAAGTCCTTGAGCTCAATGTTGCGCATGGCCGCCATGACGCGGCGCGCCTCGACGATGTTGCCCCGCTGCAGCTTCCAGCGTGGGGATTCAGGGAGGAAGGCCATGATGACGATGAGACCCGTTCCCCAGAGTAGTTGGATACCGACGGGCACCTTCCAAGAGGCTTGCGAGTCAACCATGTTGTGGGTAGCCCAGCTGATGCCGTAGCTGACGAAGATGCCAAAGATGCTGTGTACGGACAGTCGCGACAAGGATGCAGTATGTGTCAGGATGACGGAAACATCAAGCATGGGGCCGTGAGAGTAAGCATCAACACTCACATGAGGAGCTGGTATCCGGCAACCATGGCACCACGAACATGCTTGGGAGCGGTTTCACCGAGGTAAAGTGGGCAAAGACCAGAAAGCGCGCCGACTCCGAGACCAGCGAAGGCACGGCCAACCGCAAACTGCTGCCAGCTCGTGATGGTCGCGGTCTGGACGACGGCGCCGATGGTGAACCAACCAGCCCAGAAGACCATGGCGGGCCGGCGTCCGAAGTAGTCCGAAACGGGGGCTTGGAGGAGGGCACCGATAAAGGTTCCGATGGACAGGGTCGAGTTGATCAAAGCGGTTCGCTGACTGGGAAGCGAGCAGGCGCCGTCAACGCAGGCGCCGCCAAAGCGCAGCACAAAGTCCTTCATGATAAAGCAGCCCGAAATGACACCGATGTCGTAACCGAAGAGGAATCCACCCACGCAGATGGCGAGGCCGAGGATCTGCGCGCGTCGGGTCATAGCGGACGGCTCCGGCGCTTCGTAGCCGAGAGGCTGGCGATGGTCGACGTCGCGGATGGGGACGACGTCGAGGCCATCCTTTTCGAGCTTCTGCTCGAGCGAGCTGTGGGACTGGCTATCGGCCATCTTGTGAAGTCGAGTGAGGTCGGCTGGGATGTCGTTGGTCGTGATGTAGAGATTGATCGTCGAGTGGAGTGGCTGGGGTCGTAGAGGAGGGGCGGTCGGATGCGGAGGGGGAGACAAGGCGGGGTCTCCACAAATGCGGGGCTCCTTGTGTGACTGAATGTGGAGTGCGGGGTGACAATGTGGGGGATGGCTGCCCAGGTATATATACGTGTGTTGGAAGCAGGCGGGGAGAGGGCGAGACAAGGTGTGGGGAATCTAGCTTTGCTTGGTCGTGCGACGCATGGGAATCCGGGTAAAGGCAAAGCGGCTCTGGGGGCACTGCGTGGCAGCTGTGGTATGTCGACAGAGAGCGAGGCTGGCAAGCGAGCGAAGCACAAAGGGGGTTGAAGTGCTTGGAGCTGGTGTTGGAGGCGACAGAAAAGGGGAGTGGGATTCCCGGCAATCTCGAGTGCCATGCCAAGCTTAACAAGGTGGGAGGGGAGAGGGTTTGGCGGCGGCGATGGAGATGAGCGCATGACTGCGAATGAAGTGGGAGGTGGGGGCGGGGCAAAGAGAACCACGAGGCCGAAGCGCTGCGGTGGGAATACAGTGATGGCCATGGTGAGACTAGAGCGGGGTGCGTGCACGGGGCAGCTGTGCCAAGTCAGTTACGAGTAACTATAGGAGAAGAGGCGTAGCATGGCCCTCACCTGAGTACCTCGGTAGTCGGGCCGGCACTCAAGAATCATAATGAAGAATCACATTAAGATTGTGAGTAAGATTACGATTCACAATTGCGGCCAACGTGCAAAACAAGTCGAGGCGCAACAGCAGCCAAGCAGCCGCGAATCAGAGCGTGCTTGGGTCGGCAATCTTTGGGGCAGGCCAGGCCCACTCGACACCCAACTGCAGCGTAGCCAACCGCCCTCGCTGCGACCAACTGCAGCCCGCTCACTCTTAACTACTTTGACTCTGGCACGCCACTCTGGCGCACTAGTCAGTAGAGTAGCCAGGGCTCAAGCTCTAGCCAGAGCCAGCAAGGCGTCAGGTCACGCACGCGGCCAGCAAGGCGCGCGCGCTCGCGTGTAGCGGTGGGGCAGCGTGGGGGCCCCACTTACGATCAAGTTAAGTTCAAGGTGAAGGTGAACGTGTAGATACATACATTGCCGTAAAGAGCAAGCTAAGGTCTGCAGCAAACTCCAACCGTTTGAATTGCTCCAAAGTGGGCGACTACGCTTACCGAGCCTGCACGCCTGGCCCCAGCAGCGCTCGCTTAAGCCCCTAAGTGCAGCGCAAATAGAATACATAGAATATGTCGCTTTGGCTCCCACACTTATCGCGATTGTAGCTGCAACTTGAAAGGGTTCAAGCGCAACCAGCTGTAACTGTACATAGCCGTATGCCCACCTTCACACTTGCTGCCGAACTAGGAAAGTGCAAAGTAGCAGTTCAAAGGGTCAACTAACTACAGCAGTAAAAGGTGGTTATACCACTCGTACATTGGTAACAACTCAACCCCGGCGACGTGTGCAAGCACCCTCTCACCCCCTTGGCCGCCAACGTCCAACGTCCAACGTCCACTTGCGAAAGAGGCCCTCAGAGCCAAGATACATGGCCGCCCCAGCCCTGTGCCAGGTCCGACCCTTGTGCGTTGCGCTTCTGTGACTCTGGCTGGGCCGAGGCCCTCTACAGCTGCGGTCCCCACACCCTACGCAAAGCCGACTATAGACTCTTCTGTCCTCCTCTCCCAACTTTGTCGTTAACCCATACATAGTGTGAGCTAGTTGTAGACAGAGCCAAGAATCACAAGTTTGGTGGGCACACCGCAACTGTATGAGTACTTGACATTCCCCTTCTGTATCGTTCGGCCGTGATGGCCGGCAAAGTGACGCCGCCCAATCTACACCACGTGCTCACCGTCGACAGAGCCACCTTCGCCGGCTCCGCGGCACCCAGCTTGACACACGCGGTTGCAGCAGGCGGCCACGCATATGCTGTGTGACAAAAACGACTCAACCGGCGGCCTCTTACTATTACAACACTTATAATAAGCCGTCCGAATTCACCCTACAACATACCTGCCGTCAACCTTACTCGGCTTAAACGGAGTGAAAAACGAGACCACATCGGGCGCTGGCCTGTGCAGCGGAACAGAGATTGCCGACCGGGCTTTTCAGGCAAACAACAGCAATGCGGGGTTCGATTTCAGCGGCCCAGCAGCAGCCTTGTTCTGACCGAGGTGGAACGCAAAGGGCAACCAATCAAGAGTCACTCCTCACTTTCGCATCCTACTCGACATACATCACACTCTACTGCTACGAGAAGGACCACCAGAGATCTCCGAAGAGCCGGCCTCAGAGACGGTGATGCCATGCCACCTTCATTTCTCCCCAGGAACTCCTCGATTCCTCTTCCGACTGCACCCCATCTAGCCGGATAGACCCCTGGCGGTACCGCTCTCTTTGACAGAACTTTGATAGAACAAGTTAGCAAGAGTTCACAGAGTACGGGTGTAAAGCAAAGTAGCACTCAATCTCAGTGAACGCTAAAGTAAGAACTTTGGAGCCTCGCACCTTCGGTAGCAGGTCAAGGCTCGGATGCCGCATGGCTTTCTCGACTGCACTCGCGCAACTGGTCAAGGGCGCAGACAGATTGCCGAAGAACCATGAATCCTCTGGACCAGCTGCAAGTCACAAGTGCTTGCCGATCATCCGAGTCACGGACCAAAACCACTCGCCCATGTGCTTTTATCATCAGGCTATCGGCGTTGGCTAATATTGATCCTGGGCCGTCTACAAGGGAGTGTCAAGTTGACTGAATGTACAAGATCGAACAAACATTCGCAAAACAGATATATCCGCTGTTGCCGCTTCAAGCTCGACGATGCAGAGCAAGGCGCCACTACTCGACAAAGGGGCTGGCGTCGCGACGCTCAAATGTAACGCGCAGGAGCAGAGACGTACGACGTCTTTATGCCCTTCAATGTTCGTCCCTTGCTCGTGCTCAAGGCTGTTTTGCTGTTTCGAGTTCCCGCCTATAATCGCGCGGCCCAGAACGAGCGCTTTGCGTGCGACGTGGTGGACGGAGGAAATCGGCTTTCTCGTGGACGCCCCTTGCGCTTTGAGTCTGCGCGACGGCACGACGGAAATTTGTTTCGCTTGAGTTCTTCTCTAAAGGAGGCCCATATTTAACTAGCTGGGTCCCTCGTGGCGGATGCAAGTCGCTCGCTGCGTCGATTTGCTGATCCAAGAAATCGCTAGACCTGCTTTAGGTTTAGGCTGCAAAGGTAGGTCTTGAGGGCGGAAAGCGCCTTGTATCGGTGGGAGAGCAAGTTCTTTTGGCCGGCTTCCATCTCGGCGTAGGTGAGTCCCGTGCCCTTAATCTCGAAGATAGGGTCCCAGCCAAACTTTTTCTCGCCGCGAGCGGGCACGATGACGCCCTCCGTCTTTCCTTCAAAGAGAAAGACTTCTTCTCCGGGACCAGCGCAGTAGGCAAAGGTGCAGAGTGCGGTCGCCGTGCGATCAGAGAAGCCGTCGAGCAACGAGTTAAGGCCGGAATGGCCGACGTTCTTCATGAAGTCCTTGATGTAGGGTCCCGGTAGGCCGTTGAGGGCATGGAAGCAGAGCGCTGTATCCTCGGTGATGCAGGGCCCGTTGAGCGCCGCCGCCGCAGCGGAGCACTTGGCCTGGGCTACTTGCTGCGTGGTACCCTGGATTTCGGGAAGGTCGAGATCTTGATTAGTAAAGTCGTAGGGGAAGTCGGGAGACGAAGCCAAGATCTGCTGGACCTCGCGCAGCTTGTTTGCGTTTCCGGTGACAAAGGTCAAGGTTGCTTTCTGTGCCGGTGTGCTCATCTTAAGGGTTTGCGTTTTGGCGATGGTAAACGGAAAGAGTGACGAGTTGCGAAGAAGTCACAGCTGGCCTCGACATTTTCGGGGCTTGACTTGATAGGCGCTCACATTTTCCAAGCCGGATCGGAAAAGGCAAAGAGCAGAGGTCTTTGCGGAACCGAGAAAAAACCGCATGGCCCAGGTGACTCGTGACCCTTACTTAGCTTGATTTGACGTGTAGAAGAGGTGTTTTGGGTGCTTACCTGGCACCAATTTGAAATTAAGTTTCCTAACACTCAAAACCCATTCTTGATTTCTGCTCATATCATTTTGCACCCATTTCATCAAACTCATTATTAAACCCAACAGGTTTTGCTAACTCTGGGCTAGTTACCACATCAGTGTTGGACCATGCCAGAACAGGTCTTGGCCAGGTAGTAGCATAGCAGTAGTGGTATGTAGCTGTTTGGCAAGGAGTAGATTCCTTGAAGGTGTAGGGAGTTGAAAGTTGGTGGGACATGCCACATCAGTGCCAGCTGGCACCATGAGGATAAGGGTGTTATGGTTTCCTGAGGTTGATTATTGTTGATGATGACCAGGAGGGAGGAGACAAACAAGGAGCTGTAAGTCTAAATACAGGTGACATGTCAGGGGATGATTGGTGCCAGCTGGCACTGATGTGGCACATCCCACCAACTTTCAACTGAACCCCTCCTTGTATGCCTTTCACTCCCCCTCCTCTTTGCTACCAAGGCCCTTCTGCATGTCTGCAAACACAGACACGATCACCATTGCAGCTGGATAGCACAGCAGGCAGCTGCCTCCACCTGCCTGCCTCAATCAGCATGACAAGGGAACAGAAGCATCTACTGAGTCACAATGGACTGAGTCACTACCCCAACCTGTCAGGCAGAGGTGCCACATTTGGGAACAACAGATTGGTACAAGCTGAAATGAAGCAAAAGGCTGCCATTGGCCCACAGGCCCCTTGTAGGGCAAGTGTTACAGGAGGCACAGCTAGGACCCACCAAGGTCCGCCCTGGTATGGAGGGTAGTGGAGAAGGCCATGGCAAGGGTGGACCAAAGAGTTGGATCAGGAATGTGCTCCAAATTGGGTGTGGCCGGTTCCTGGCCAGGAACACGCCAGAACAAGGTTGGAACACATTCTGAGTATTGGGAACCAGCCACAGACATGCTGAGCCCGGTTCTGAGTGACTGGGAACCAGCCCCAGAGGTGGCTTGACCGGTTCTGAGTGCTGGGAACCAGCCACAGGGGCCAGGAAGGCCTTACCTACATTGGTGGCACCACCTCATAGACTGGATCCTCATCCAGTCTAGTCATCGTACACATAGTGTTAGCTCTCTCTGATAGAGCTCAACACCTCTGTACCATAGTACTAGCAAACCCACTCTATACTCTGCCATACCTTCTGCCTATGGCATACAACAGCACTTGTACGCCCTCAACAGACCCACCACTGCCACTAGTTGCTCCAGCCTCTGGCATGAGCACCGATAACAATGTCCTTCCCTCAGTAACACAGGAACCTGCTCCAGCCACACTGTAACATGTTCCCAGTAACAGGAACATGCCACAGACCCGCTGTAACTGGTTCCTGCCCTGGAACAGAGCACCACCGTTACAGCAAGTTCCAGGCATCAACAAGCATAAGTCTCTGCTGCACCCCAGAACATCATAGGGTGTAGCTGCATGATGGAGGCTTGCAGATACACCAGGGGTAATGTTGGATTGTACCAGAACAATGTAACCATGGTGCTCTGTTCCTGGGAGTGCACCCAATAGCAGGATTCCTAAGGCCCAAATAAGGGGAAAAAAGTCTTATGGGAGACATGCCATGAGAAATGTGAAAGGGGAAAGGGTGCACACATTTCCTGCATTTGAAAGTGCATACTCCTGCAATTGAAAGTTCAGTGGTGTAGTAATCTAGTTCCTCACTTGCATTGTTTCCTCACCACCAACCACTTCTATCCTCACCCTATGTAATCAATGTCTTAGGACTCAATCTTACAACCCTGTCTCCTCCCTTTGCAATTTCAGAACACACTTTTAGATTGACTTTTTGGTTGCATCAACCAGCTTGTTGAGGTGCTTGCAATTGTTGATGTAGTCACAAGTGGCATTGTTAGTCTTGCATGTGCTCTGATTTATGATACTTTGCTATCATTGAAGTTGATGTTGGGTTTGGGTTGGAACTCATCGCCTTCGTGATGCAGGCTGTGCGATGACGGGTCTGCGGCTTCTGAGCGCTCCACGCATTTGCTGATTCAAATAACCTGGTCCGTGCATAAATGACGTCTGTTCGCCTTTACACTCAACTTTTTGTTGACAAGATTGCCGACATTCGACCAACCAAGACGGCTCCTGCATCCTCTCATCGTGACGTCCAGCCACCATCATCCTCTTCGCCTACCTCAAGTCGCCAGAATGCCCGCTTCGAATCTGGCTCAGAGCACCTTTTACATCGGAGTCGATGTGTGAGTGTCGTCTGCAGCTGTTTCCAGCGGAACTTTGACTTGACCGCCGGCTGCTCCCTTCTCGGTTTGCTCTCGTTCAGCGGCACTGGCTCAGCTAGAGCTGCCCTGGTCGACAACGATGGCAATATCCTCTCAGAATCCAGCTACGCAACCCAGACGTATCGTCTCGACACTGATGCTCGCATCTTTGAGCAGTCGACAAGCGATATTTGGGCTTGTATCGCACAGTCTGTCCGCGACGTCGTGCAAGGCAGCAGAGTCGACCCCAAGCAAGTTAAAGGTATCGGCTTTGACGCGACTTGCAGCCTCGCAGTTACAGACTTCAACGGCACGCCGATGAGCGTGACACCAGAACCTAAGGACAGCTGGGGTCCCGGAGAGCGCAACGTGATCCTGTGGGCTGATCATCGGGCAGAAGAGGAGGCCAACCGCATCAACAAAACCGGCAGCATGGTGCTCGACTATGTCGGAAAGACCATGTCAGTGAGTATTCGCATCGCTGGTACGCTCCCCATTCTCAGAAGCCGTACTGACCCGTGTGTGTTCTTTGGCCGATCGCTTGCCTGTAGCTCGAGATGGAAATTCCTAAGATTCTTTGGCTGAAGAAACACATGCCTGCCAATGTTTTCAGCAAGTGCATGTTTTTTGACCTTCCCGACTACCTCACTTACCGCGCGACCGGCTCTTTGGCACGCTCCAACTGTTCTCTGGTATGCAAGTGCTCTTACGTCCCCCCCGGTGTGGACGGCTCCAAACTAGGCTGGCAGCCCGACTTCTTCAAGCGAATCGGTCTCGACGACTTTGTAGCCAACGACTTCGAGCAACTTGGTGGTATCCCGGGAAGGAATGGCATCGTTCTGACTGCCGGTCAGCCAGTCGGCAAGGGGCTTAGTGACGCTGCTGCCGCGGAGCTAGGGCTCGAGCCTGGCACGGCTGTCGGATCTGCTCTCATCGACGCTTATGCCGGCTGGGTTGGCACTGTGGCCGCCCCAGCCACCAACGCTGTTGATGAAGGCTCCAACCACCCAAATCTCATCAACTCTCAGCATCGACTGGCGGCTATTGCGGGAACTAGCACATGTTATTGCGTCCAGAGCCCAGACGGCATCTTAGTAGACGGCGTTTGGGGGCCGTACAAGCACGTTGTATTTCCAGGCATGTGGTTTGCCGAGGGAGGTCAAAGTTCTACCGGACAGGTGAGGCTCGTGGCGCTCATAGTCCCACCAAACGTTTTGTTGTCCACTAAGATGCTTTCATCTCACGTTCGCGTCCTCTATTCTGCCATTCTATAGCTCATCGACTTCGTCATCGACACGCACCCTGCGACAGCTTGTCTTCGAGAAGAGGCTGCTGCGAAAAACTGCAATATCTTCTCGGTCCTGCACGATCGCCTGGACAAACTCACATCGCAGCGGGGCGAGACACACACGTCTTACCTCACAAAGGATTTGATCGTATACCCTGACTTCCACGGCAACCGCTCGCCCCTCGCCGATTCGACGATGCGCGGAATGATTTGTGGTCTTAAGCTGGACCGCTCTTTGACGGACCTCTGTTTGCGCTACTATGCGACACTTGAAGCGCTCGCACTCCAGACGCGGCACATTCTGTCGGAGATGAACGAAAGAGGCCACAAGATCAATTCCATCTACATGAGTGGAGGACACGTCAAAAACCCTGTTTTCATGCAACTTATGGCGGACGTCTGCGATATGCCCGTTTTGCTGCCATTCAGCTCAAGCGCTAGCGTAGTAGCCGGCGCAGCAATTCTAGGGCGATTTGCCGCCGAGGTATATGATCCCGAGGCGGTGAGCGCCAGTGGACTGTACGCTCCCAAGCAGGGCACACGCATCGCAGATCAAAAAATGGCGGAGCAAGCATCCTTTGAGTACAAGGATCATCTGTGGGACCTCATGGTGAGAGCCGACCAAGGCGGTCGAACCTTCCGCGATTGAACTTGCTGACCGAGAATTAAGATCAATCGATGATCTGCTGTTTCTCCCGCGTGAAGATCCGCATGACAAAACCTGGCACATTTGTCTACCCTACGCGGAACCACAAGCTCAAAGCCCTTCTCGACATCAAATACCGGGTAAGTCCTTCCTCTCGTGCTCTACTTTGCACACACTCCGTGATTGCAAGCTGATCTGGATGCGCCCCATACTCGATCGCACAGATTTTCCGCGACGCCATCGCTGTCCAGAAGACATGGCGCAACATGATCGATGAGGTCGTTGCGCAGTAGACCTATGCTCCTCAGAGGGCGTGGGCCTCCGCACATCTGTCCGCGGTCCAACTCCGTTGCGAGTTATTCCAAATGTAGGTTGAGGATACCTCAAGACGGAATGCGCAACAAGATCAATCACGAATCTACATGGTCGAGAGGTTGTGAATGGTAGCATCCGGTATGAAGAATGGTCTGCCTTGTGATTATGAGCAGGACGCCACGAGCAGGATGCCTTTCAGAGGTTCGTCGACTGTGCCTTGAGGCTATGTGAGGTCGATCACTTCACGAAACTCATCCGATTTTCTTTTCCTCGCAGACCTCGTCGATGGCTTCGGAGCAACGATCACGGTCTCGTTCGGAGTCTTATGTGCAAGTTCGCGGCTGGTTGTTCCCTGACCGTGCGAGTCAGAGGTGTCGGTGACGATGTTGTAACATGGGGACACGCGACTTTGTCCTTCATCGATGCTATCACCAGGGCCAAAAGATCCCGATCTGTGCGATGCTTTGGCCTTAGTGCGCCCCTTTGATGTTTTGCTTGACTGTGAGCGTCCCGAGTCTGTAATGCTTGATGCGTTCTTCTCGGCTGAGCCCTTGATGGTGCTTCTCTTCGCAATCGCTTTGACCAAGGTCGGTGTATCCATGTTTGCCTCTTCTTCGGACAGGATCGCGGAATCCTCGTCTGAGAGTTCTCCATCGCCTGACTGCAGGTCATTCTCGTTTTCCTGCTCAATGTCCTCTGCAGCCGGCAGGGCGACACCATTGACAGCTCGAGCAGTGAGCAACATGCTCATTCTGTCCTTCCGCCTATAGCTGCTGCGGACCACATCGGCCCAGTAAGCAACGGTCGACGAATGCGGCGTATGTTGCGAGGCGGGGCAGCATCCATGCGTTGGTAGCAAGAACCTCGCTCGCCCATCCTTCTTGCCCTCTTCAGTAGCCAAGAAACATTTCGCAAGGCACACGAGATGAAAGAAAGAGTCGCAATGCTCACTCTTGATACTACTGGCCGATATGAGATCCTGAAAGTCCTTCAAGCTTAGAGATCGCAGCTGTGGGTGCGGGTTTGGACACAAAGAGTACGAGATGGGGTCCTGTTGCCGCAGAGAAAAGAGATGCAGATCAGCTGACTTCACCGAGAGGCACTTGCAAGACTCCAGAAGAACTTACAGCAAGGTCTATGCCCTCCTGACAAATGCCGCATTTGACATGATGAAGCGAACCAGTTGTAGCTGTGTGCGGTTCAGGCGCATCGACAGGTGCTGCTTGCAAGTTTAACAAGTCATCCACCGTGACACTAACATCCGTTCGAGAAGCAAGAACTCTCTCGAAGCGTTGCCACTCAAGCTCCGCAAAGCATCCTGTAAGAGCGCGCCGGCCTGATCAGCTTGCTGGTCTAAAGGTGGAAATAGCCAACTTGATCAAACCGCTCACCATCATCGAATTGCATCTGTGGCGGCTGAACCATCCTATCGGCGTGGTCGACGCTTTGTTGCTCTTTCTCTGGAGCCTGGGCTTGTGGCCTGACGTTTCTTCTCTTCTTGACCGGAAGCCTTGAGGAATCTACCGGTACTGGAGGAGCTGGGAGCGGGGCCTCTTGGAGCGTTTGGATCGACAGGTGGATGCCCTTGACTGTGGCTGATTTGGGCAGTTCTTCGACCCATCCCTGTGTGGGGGTGGGCTCGACCTTGGTGCGACTATTGGCTTTGGCATCTGCACGCTCGGCAGTTTGGACCCCCAGAGCTTGCCTTTCCGCTACAGACATCTGTAACAGGCTTCGGCGTTTGCCGTCGACGCCTGTAAAGTCGCAGATGACGATAGGATAGGTCGGATGCAGGGGTCGGCCGGATCGGCTGAGGTTGGTTGGAAGGCCACCGTCTTCTGCGTTAAGAGATGCATCGGCGAAGCGCTTCTGCTCGAGAAGGTGATAGGCACCCCAGCTCCATTCGGTGAAGAAAGCAACGCGGAGGCCCCAGCCGCTGAAGGGCTCGGAGCGCAAAAGCGCGCGTAGGACGAGGAGACGAGAATTGGGGGTAGAGGGAGGGCGTGGCCTCTGTTTCTTCTTCTTTCCCCACTTTGTGGTGGGCGGTGTCAGCGCTGTGGCTGGAAAGAGGGGCTTAGGGTGCGGGGTGGCGGCTGCGGGAAGGGTGCGAAGATGCCTGGAGAGGTGGGGTTTGGCCCAAGCCCACTCGAACTGGAGGGCGGCAATCTTGGAGCTGAAGCCGTAGACGATGCACTCCATCTCCCACGGGCGAGAGCGAGCGGTGCGGCATGCGCCCTGGGTGAGTTCACCATTGTGCTGGCGCTTGCGCCTTGGAGGGCAAGGGGTGGAGCCAATGTAGGTGGAGCCGGGGACGGAAAGGGAGCGGAGGAAGTAGCATGCATAGAACGGGGGGACGGTGTGCGTCAAGACAGAAGAGGGCATCTCGGGGGAGATCGGGGGAGAGGGAATAAGGCGCGCTGGTGGTGGTGAGGGAGCAGGCCAACCTTAGACTCGGTCGGGGCAGCATATACGCATTGCCAGCTCCACACGGCTTCGAGCTTGAGCGCTGATGGCCAAAACGCCGCACAATGAAAAAGAGACGTTCTGAAACTCGGTGGGAGAGAGTTTGAAAACGAGTTCTAGTCTCCTGAACTCAGGGTTCTGACTTACCCAAGTTTAGACATGCATTTCTTCAGCTCCAACATTAGTCATACTAGTGTTTTTGGCTATCCCATGAATCGATTCATGTGTGTGCATTTGTTGAGCAAGAAGTGTATGAGTCCAATGGATTTGTCAGCATTGTGGATGCTACCCTTGCCTTCCCTCCATGCTCCCCTCCATTGTCTGCCAAGATGTCAGATCACTCCAACTGGCAGCTTTGCAAGCCTGCAAGATTGTGGCAAAAGGAAATTGTCAGCTCCAAAAACTGCAGCATGAGGCTCATGCAAGACCGGTGGAGTGATTGGCCAGCCCAGGTGTTCACTGCCAGTCCACCACATGACTCACTTTTCGAGTTTAGAATGCACATGGTGATTGCATGTGAAAGGCACATCATGCGTCGGGTGGCAAGCATAGATAGGGTCTTGCGGCAATCACAATTGTGAATCCTATGATTCTTAACTATAAAACAACCCAAAGCCAAGGTCGTCGACAGCAACCCTCGCCGCTTGTGTGCCCCTCTCGTCTGTCCTACAGCTCTTCACTTCCCACAGCCAAGCTCTATACACAACCCTCTCCCAGGCTCCGGATTTCATCATGAGCCATTCACCCACTTCTGATCAAGAGCTCGCTCGAGTCCAACAGCAAGATCCAAACCAACCCAACCGCCCCCACCCCGACCGTGCGCAAGCCGAGGAGCTCGAACACCTACAAGACGCCGCTCTCGCCATACCCGACTCTGAACCCTCCACGCTCACTTGCACAAATGCAGATGCTGGTGCGAGGCCTCTTGCCCACGCTACTTCGCAACCTGCCTCCTTAACAACATCATCACCGACACAACTCACTTGTCCTCTCGCCAACGCCGCAACAGTCTTACCACACGACCCATCCGTAGAGTGGTCAACGATCCTCGCATTCTCATCACAGGGACTCTCTGCCGCCACAGCCGTCTCTTCGACGGGCTTCGCCCTTGCCCGAGGTGCTACCGCCTTTGGCTTGAATCTGGCCAAGCGAATCACCCAGGGGCTGGTGGCGATCCCAGCAATGGCGGTGGATGGAGCCGTGACTGGAACCGTGACTGGAAGCAACGACGCGACACCTTCCTTGGCCAAGCTTGCCCACATGACTGTCGGCGGCTTTTTTGATGTCATCAGTCTTGTGGCTTTGGGTGGGATTGATGTCACGAGCGCACTCACAGGCGCGGGGCTTGGTGCAGCGGGTAGTGGCGTCGAAGGCCTCCAAAGGTGGATGGGGAGTGAGGTACTCAGAAGCCTTTCCGAGTTTTCTGAGCTTGTCAAGCGAGAGTGGAACGCTGATGACGACGCTCTACCGCCCGGCGGTATCCCTGCCTACTCCGTTATTGGCATCACACAAGCCCTCACCGCCTGGGTCTGCATTCAGCTGGTCACGCGAGAGTATCAGGAGAGAAGGATACTCAAGTCGTTGATCGAAGTGGACCTCGACGAGCTCAAACAGCAAATCATAGAAGATCAGCGCAGGGAGAGCCAACAGCAAACCGTGCCAGCCCCAACGTCGGACGCAACACTTATTCAAGTTTCTGACCCAGCCACGCCCGTACCAAGCTCGACCGGC
The DNA here is from genome assembly GCA_026284005.1 of Thecaphora frezii. Lineage (NCBI taxonomy): Eukaryota > Fungi > Basidiomycota > Ustilaginomycetes > Urocystidales > Glomosporiaceae > Thecaphora > Thecaphora frezii. The sequence continues at coordinate 1,872 of JALNIF010001339.1, read as the reverse complement.
ACTGTACGAATCACGTCCAAGGAAACCATGTCCGGCGAAGAAGGCAACATCATTGGCGCTGAGATCGGCTCGAAGCAAGAGGAGGGCCGATCGTCGTTCGCTGTGCCACTCTCGTCGGCCGCTCGGCCGCTCACAAACTCCGAGGCGCTGCGAGGCTTGCAAAGATACTCAAAGCTGGTCTTGGGCGTCTATGGTGGACTGGCCCTGGCATGGTTGGGTATACTTCCATCTTCCGAGCAAGCCACCGCTACCACTGCAGCCCACGGCGCGCCGGCTACCTCAACCACTATATTCTCAGCCGAAGAAGAATTCCTGTCGCGCGACCAAGCCGATTTCCTCGAGGCTGCAGCCCAGATGGAGCTTCCGGAAGAACCGGACTCCAGTGGTGAGGTGCTGGAGCCTAAACCGACCTCGGATACCATAGGAGTTTCAGACGACCCATCACCGTCATCTCTGCCGGGTACGTATTCGAGCCCAGCCGATGACAAAGAGAGGCCGTCAGGTCGTCAGAGCGGTTCGACGTCTTCCAACACTTCGTTCAGCTACCTAGATCTCCTTTCGGGGCAGCACGACAACGAACTGTTTCATCGAACCGCCAATTTGGAGAGAGGAACGGCCCGGGAAGGCACTTACGACGACGTCAAAGCTCGGGCGCGACCCGAGGAAAAGGCCAGACCAAGCAAACCCCGCTACTACGTGGTGACGGATCATGCTCGCAAAGCTATTATCTTGGTTTTGCGAGGAAGCTTGTCAGTGGGTGACATTGCAGCAGATCTGACGTGCGAGTCAGTGCCCTTTTCCTTCCACCCGAGCATCGAGGATGCCTGGCATGCTGCTGCCGCGGCGCAATCGTCGGGTGTCGGACGAAGTGACGAGGACTTTTGTCACGAGGGGATGTTGCTCACGGCAAAAGAGATTGGAGACGTCGGCAGGCCCGTCCACCGCGCCGTGTCGCAAGCGTTGAGGGCCAACGACGGCTATGCGCTCGAGATAGCAGGCCATTCGCTGGGCGCTGGAGTGGCCAGCCTCCTGGCGATGATGTGGGGCAACCCTCGAACGGGCAAGACGTACGAGGCCAGTGGGCTACCGGCCGGGCGTCGCATCCATAGCTACTGCTATGCGGTGCCATGTGTGACGAGCGAATCGCTGGCGAGGAAGTGTGCCACCCTGGTGACGAGCCACGTCTACTCGTACGACTTTGTGACGCGCCTCTCGCTCGGAGCCATCCAGGACATTCGGAACGGATGCGCATGGCTATGCTACGAGGACGCCGAGGCGCCGCGATCCTCGGCGTCGAATCCGGAGTGGGGCGCTCGGGCTGGGCCGAGGAAGATGAGTTGGTTGATCTGCAAGGCGTTTGAGCACCAGGCGGGGCGGCTCGACCCATCGGACTGCGAGGCTAAGCGACAGACGGAAGCCGACTTTTTGTCGCTGCGCAAGACGCTCGAGGCCAACATGCACGGGACGCACCTGTTTCCGCCGGGCAAGGTGCTCTACTCGATGCCCGGCAGCGACCTGCAAGGATATAAGGGCGCGAGGCTGTCGGAAGCTCGAAGGAATCGGGATCGATTGTTTGTGATAGACGAGAAGGCGGGTAGCTTGCACAACGTGTTTGGGCAGATTGTGTTTTCGCGCAATATGCTGAGCTGCCACATGCCGTCGGTCTACGACCGGGCGATCCATGGGTTGCCGCACTAAACGAGCAGTGCACCGGCGAGAGGGAACGACGAGGCTCGGCGACTGTAGTCACGCGTCGCATGTGGGTATCTATGGCCTGGACGAGGCTGGGCAGGTGATGCGGTAGGGGACGGGATACGATGACGACCAGCCAAGGCGAGGGCGGCAGGGCGAGGGCGGCAGGGCGAGGGCGGC
>JALNIF010001338.1:0-25711 GCA_026284005.1 Thecaphora frezii | reverse complement strand
GTACGGCCGCAGGTTGAGCGCAAACGTCTCTGGTGGGTCGACCTCGGGCAGGTCGGCGTCGTGGAGCTGCGCCTTGCTGTAGACCTGGTCGAGCTGGTTGAGCGTCACCTCGGTGCCGTCGTTAGGCTGGTCGTCGTCGGCGGCCGGCTTCGCCCCGCCGTTTTCGTCAAGCTCGATCGGCCGCTCCGCCAACGATCCCGCCGCGTCGGCCGAGGCTGGAGCCGGTTCTGGCGGCGATCGGGACCGCGCCTGGGTTGGGCTTGCCGCTGCCAGCGTAGACGGTACATCGCCGCCGTACTGTTCCAGCATGGCCTCACTGCCAAGGTCGTTGTTGGCCTTGTGGCCCTTGAGGATGCTGTTGCTAAGCGACGGCTTAAGGTCGCAGGCGCGGAAGAGCCTCAGCAGCGACACCTTCCTCTCACGCAGACTCTTTTCGACGCTCGTCTCCATCGTCTCGGGTCGCAGGGCCTCAAACTCGCTGCTCGGATCCTGGCCGGCCGTGAGCGCCAGGAAAAAGGCCTCCCAGCGGATGTAGGCCTTGACTTGGAGAATGATATCGCAACCGACCGTCAGGCTGTGTGGGCAGTCGACGACCGACCCCTCGAACTCGGCCATCTCGATGTCTAGCAGCTTGCTCATCCACGTCGCCACCTCGAGGGGCATCCTGCCTACCTCGAACCCCCTCATGTTGCCGAAGCGGACGATGTAATCCTCCTTTTCCTTTGCCTTGGACCTGACGCCCACCAAGCTGCCAGATGCGGCTGGCCCAAAGTTGAGCGTCGTCTGCCTTGTCTTTTTGGCGCCCCCTGTTGCCGGTTTACCTCCCTTGGCGCCGGTGGCCGCCTGCGTCGAGGCAATCTTTTTGCGCGGGCGAAAGATCCTGACGGCGTCGCCGGGCTGGACGTAGCCGGTGCCCTTGGACATGGACCAGGCCGAGAGCACAAAGGTGCCGATATAGCGACGCTCGAAGCGGTCGTGCTGGACGGCGGAGGAACGCTTCTTGCCCGCTCTCCCGCTTGCCGCGGCGGGCGGACTCGAGGTCGGGGGTATCGAAGAGCGAGGCCGCTTTAGCGCGGCTAGGTCCACCGCGGCCGCACGAGACCCGCCGAATTTGCTTGCGAAAGCTTGCAATGGCGTAGAAGCGGAACGAGAGGGCGAGGAAGGGGCTGAGGTGGACTGCTCGGGCCGTTGGAACGAGGGGGTGGGTTGGGAATCGGGATGGCGGTCGGCGCTACTCCTCCTTTTTGGTGGCAGCTGGGTGGCAAAATAGTCCTCATCATCGTCGTGCTCCTCTATGTCAAAAAAGAGGGGCTGCGCTTCGGCAGTGGCCCGTCTCGGGGGTGCTCTGCGGAGCGGCGAAGAGGGCGAAGAGGGACCGGCGATGGCGTGCGCTTGCTCGGGTGCGACTTCGGCATCGGAGACACCACGCCTGGATGCAGTGGGCGAAGCGGCAAGTGTGGCGCTTTCTGTTGCGCCGTCGGGTTGGGAAGCAGTCTTTGTAGAGATGGGTGACGAGGCGAAAAAGTCATGGGCCGGCGCGGCGTGCTGGCTGGCGCCGGTGGATGACTGAGAGGCCATGGTGCGCGGCAACGCGTGGAACGCAAGGCTGGAAAGAGAGGAAGCGGCTGAGGAATACTTTTCGATGTACCGAGGGGGAGAGGAAGGCGTAGCAGTTGGGATTATGGCGGTGATGGCGAGGTGGTGGGTGTGGTGGGTGGCGGGTAAGTGTCGACGTTTAGGTGGCGCAACCGAAGGCGGCTGAGTGACGGGTTTGCCAAATCCCAATGTGAATGTGAATGCATCACTTCGTAAAATCATTTACGATATGTAACACTCTTCTTACACGCACGCCTCTGCCACCGCTCAAGTGCGCGTCGCGTTGATGATGCCACCTTTGTCTGCTCTTTCAGCGTGCAGCCAACAGCATGCTTGGCCGGAACCGAAACAGTCCCAAAGCCCACACATACGCACGTGATGCTCTGGCGATCGGGCTCTTCTCTGCACGGACGAGCCAAGGCCAACGCGCAAAGTCACAAGCACAAACAAGAGGTCCAAAAAACATGAATACGAAAGCGGGATGCAAGACCGCCAAAGTTGCATCAAGAAAATCCAAACTGAGACTTTAATCACTATAGTGTGAGGGTATACGTGAAATTGCATCTTTGTAAACTTTAATTTCTTCTTTTTTGGTGGGCTTCAGAGCCTACGTACACACCACGCAGCCTACGCACTGTTGCCATCCCAACCAGCGCAGCTCGCCTCGCCATCCCTTCTACTACCACCACCACCACCACCACCACCACCATCATCCAACCCTCTGTCTATCCATCCCCCCCCCCCCTCTCTCCCTTCTTCCTCCTTTTTCTCCAACACACACCCCTACGCTTCTTCACAATGGCCGGTGGAAACTTTGAGCTCGTTGCCATGGGCAACCCCCTCCTCGACATGCAGATCCGCAACGGCGAGGCCGTCCTGGAGAAGTACAACCTCAAGGCCAACGACGCCATCCTCGCCTCGCCCGAGCAGCTCTCCATCTACCAGCACATCGTTGACAACTACGAGGTCACCTACGTCGCTGGCGGCGCCGCCCAGAATGCCGCTCGCGCCGCCCAGTACGTGCTTCCCCCCAACTCCACCGCCTACCTCGGCTGCGTCGGCGACGACGACCTCGCCAACCAGCTCCGCGCCGCCAACGACAAGGAGGGTCTCAAGTCCGTCTACCAGGTTGACAAGCAGACCCCCACCGGCTCGTGTGCCGTCGTCCTCACCGGCCACCACCGCTCGCTCTGCACCAACCTCGGCGCCGCCGAGAAGTTCGACAAGAGCCACCTCGAGACGCCCGAGGCGCAGCAGGTCATCAAGAACGCCAAGTTCTTCTACCTCGGTGGCTTCTTCCTCACCCACGGCCTCGAGAGCAGCAAGATCCTCGCCCAGGAGGCCAAGACGCGCGACGTGCCCTTCTCGATGAACCTGTCGGCGCCCTTCATCCCGCAGTTCTTCAAGGCGCAGGTGGACGAGATCCTCCCCTACGCCGACGTCGTTTTCGGCAACGAGACCGAGGCCGAGGCGTTTGCCGAGTCGCACAACCTCGGCACCAAGGACCTCGGCGCCATTGCGCAGGCCATCGCCGACTTTGAGAGCGCCACGCCGCGCGCCGAGAAGCGCACCGTCATCATCACGCACGGCGCCAACCCCACCATCCTCGCCATCAAGGGCCAAAAGGAGACCAAGGTGCACGAGACGCCCAAGATCAACCCGGCCGACATTGTCGACACCAACGGTGCTGGTGATGCTTTTGCCGGCGGTGTGATTGGTGCGCTCATCGCCGGAAAGAGCATCGACGAGGCCATCGATGTCGGTCACAAGCTCGGCGGCATGTGCATCGGCCAGGTCGGACCCATCCTCAAGTTCCCCAAGGAGCAGGTTCTGTAGAGAGCTCCGATAGACGCGCTCGCTCGTGAGGTTTTGTTCTTCTTACCCCCAGAACTTTTCCCTTTCTCTCCCCCTCTTCTCTCTTATATTTCTGTCTTTCATCCCCATTCCTCGGTCTCCCGCTTGCCTCTTTTCTCTCGCTTTCAACCAGCATGTATTCCTTCCCCCCTTCCCCCCTCCCTTATTCCTGATTCGTCCCCGCGCTTCCTCGTAATTAGGCTCGGTGTTACCTTGTCCTCCGACGGGTTCCGCCCAATCGAGCCGGGTCATCTCTAGACGCATGCACAGATGTACGGATCCCCCCTTTCCTCCATCCCCCCCTTTCATCACATACGCACGCACATTCTCAAGACACACATTATACACTCCATCGAGGCTCTTGTAGCTCGATTGTATCAGGGTGCTCAACATACCCAATCACATCTTTCCTCTCTGATAACGCGGTTTCCTTTGGTTCCTTGTTCGAGCGATGGTTGGGTGTTCTGTCCCTCCCACTCCCCGGCGTGCTGTGACTACGCAGGGTTTGTGTAGACGATACGGGTCGTGATGGTCCTTCATCTCCCTTTTGATGAGGATTCGCCTTCACAACCAAGATCAAGGAGACAGACAAGTCGCACAAACGTTGAAACGATACAAAGCGGTACAAGTACACTTGTACACTCTCTATGGGCGCTTTTCGTCTCGAGCTGCCCTGATCGATCTTGCTTGTACATGCTGGCTTCCCTCTTCCCCCTCTCCCTCTCCGCCCCCTTCCACCCCAATTCCGCCCTACTTCCTCCTAATCCACGTCGCCTTAGATTTCTTACTAACCACCTTGCCCTTTTTCCTCACAACAACACCCTTTTCGCTCAACCTCTTCGTTCTCAATTTTTGATCTAGCGTCTTGATCTGCTTCTTAGCTTGATTATGACTGACGCCTTCCTCTAGCGCTTTCGTCTTGGACCGCGCAGCCGAAGTTTGTCGGCGTGGGGCGGTGCGTCCCCCCTCTCCACCGCCGGGGGTGGTGGTGATGGTATATGTGTGCTCATGTCCCAGTCCGGCACTAGCCGGATCGCGCCCCAGCTCACGGTGAAGCATATCTCGTTCCACCTCTTCAAAGTGCTGCGCGACGAGACGGTCGACGCGTTGGTCGATCGTCTCCTCCCCTTCCCCCCTCCCCTCTTCGCTACCGGCGACGGCGGCACACGGTTCGTCCGGATAGACGGGCTGCAGCTCGTCGATACCGAGATCCAGCTCGCCTATCCGCTCTCCCACTTTACCGTCGCGCCACCGCTGCACAAAGAACTCCGCCGCTCCGTCCAGGTCCCGCGTAGCGCCGCGGTTCATGGTACCCGGCGCGCGCTGCGCCACTAGTTCCAGCAGCTCGGTGATTGAGTTGGTAGGCCAATCGCTGTGCGGCGGTAGTGGCATGTAGCTCAGGTAGGCCGGTCGCGGTGCCGCCTCCGCCTTCACTTCCGGCACATCCTTACCCTTGCCCTTGTTCTTGCCATCGCCGTCGTCGTTGCGCCGCTGCCAGCGCCAGAAGCGCTCTGAGGCGTGGGCGTACCGCAGGTTGAGTCGGTAGAGCAGGTAGTCGGCCAGCATTTGTACGTCAAACAGCGATGTCTTGATGCCCGCCGTTACCGCCAGCTTGATGGCCCGCTCGGCGCCGCTCCGTCCGCGTCCCAAAAAGGGCACCATGACGCCGGGCGTGTCGTAGACGTAGATCGGAGGATCGTACGGTTTCTTGTCCCCCGCAGACGACGAAGACGCCGAATCCGACGACGCCGACGATGCCGAGCCTGGCCCGGGAGCCGTCGTCGAAGCCGTGTCCGTGTTGAGCGTAAACAGGCTTCCATCGCCGCCCGCCGGCTCCTCTGCTTCGTCCGGCCTGGACCGCCGCGTCGCCTTGCCCTTGCCCTTGCCGCGCTCCGGAGCGCTGGGCTGCGTCGGCCCGTGCTTCGAGATCCTGACGGTGCCCGTAAGCTTCTTGGTGTGGCCGGGCATCGGCGCCGTGCTGGCCGCCTTTCCCTTGCCCGTGCCCACTCTGCGCAGCGCATTGAGCAGCGACGACTTGCCGACGTTGGGCATGCCCAGGATGAGGAGCCTCACGCCCTCCTCGGGCGTGGGCGTGTAGCGGAAGGCACCGGAGAGCGTCGCCTTTGCCCTCCTCTCGGCGCGCTCGGAGCGCGGTGCGGGAGCGGCGAGCGGCGAAGTGACGAGGCGCCGGGCGCGCGCCTGGACCCACTCGAGCACCTTTTTCACGTCCTTGTCCTTGCGCGTATCGACAAAGAGGACCTCCTGCCCGTCTCCGTGCAGGCGGAAGGCGCGCTTGATAGGCTCCTCAAGACGTGGATCGATAAGGTCGCGCTTGGTGTAGACGACGAGCCGGCGGCTGTTCCAGCCGTGCCCCTCAGAGGCGGCGGCGTCTGACGAGTAGCCGGCGTCGGCGGCGGGCGCCTTGCGAAGCAGCGCTTCAAAGATGGGATTGATGCTCGTAATCGGCAGGCGCGAGTCGCGCGCCTCGATGACGAGCGGTGGCGGGTGGCGAGAGAGGAGGTAGGGCATCGACCGTACTGCCCGCGCCATGTGGCCCGCGTACCACGACGGGATCGTGGTTGGCAGGACAAACTGGCGCCGCGGCTCAAACGACGACTCCGAAGCCGGTTGCTCCTGGAGATCGGAGGGAGAGCCATCCTGACAACGCGGAGAAGAGGTGGAAAAGGGACGGCGTGCCGGATAGCTTGTGGGGCCGATGGACCGAGCAGCCGGCGCAGGGGTGAGGCGGAGACAGGACGGCGTAGCGCCGGCTGCGGGGGCTAGCGCGGCGAGCGATGTGCAACGGCGCACCATTCGAGCCCCCGGATGCGCGCGGCTCACTACGAGCATGGCGGAACGCAGCATGGCTGTCGTAGCAGGGCAGGGTGATATGAGCCAAGCAAGATGGGCGAGGGTGGGGGCGAGGTGCTGCGGTGGTGACAGAAGGCATCGTGGAAGCGTGGACGGCAGCCCCAACGCCCAATCGCCCAACGCCCCAAAGTTTTGGGCAGCGCCGCCACCACCAACGGCTTCCGGAAGACGGAAGTGCAACCCACTCACGCGCAATTCAATTCTCTCTTTCACTCGACAAAATCTTGTGGAGCAGCCCCGCTTTGCTCGGCTCACGGCTCACGGCTCACGGCTCACGGCCCAAACTCACCCGCCACAACGCAGCTGACCTCCGCCTTCATGACGGTGCGTGACGTTGCCATGGCATCCTGCGTGTGCGTCAACTATCCTCGACATGAAAAATCATCATCACACAATCAACTCGAAACAAGTAAACGAACCAAACAAAACTAGGTCTTCTATATCTCGACCTCATCAATCCACAGCCGTTGCCCGACTGCGGCGACTGCGCTTTTCCTAAACCATGATCGACGAGCGCTGCGCTGGTTAAAGCTTGGCACCCGCGCCCTTGGCCTCCTTGGCCTGCAGACGCACGTGCAGATCGCGCAGCTCGAGCGCCGCCTCGTTGAGGAAGTGCCGCAGCTCCGCCGATCCCAGCTTTAGGCTCGTCACGGTAAACGTGAGCGAGTTCTGCTTGATCGCGTAGGCGCATCCGAAGCCCTCGGGTGTCACCTCGCCGTAGCCCCAGCTGTCAAACACCTCTGAAGAGATCTGCGACGTTGACAGCTTCCATGTCGACGACGCGCCAAACGCTGCGTCATTGAAGATGTCGGGCACCTTTTCGCCCTCCTTGATCAGCTTCTTGAGGCCCAGCAGGTGGCGGTCCACGCCCTGGCCGTCGGCAGCCGCCGAGGCGTACGCCAGGTGCTGCTTGACCGCCGCCTGGAACTTGGCGTACCGCTCCTCGTCCGAAGCGCCCAGGTCCTCCATCGCCTTGCAGAACTCCGTCGACTCGGGGCTGCAGCTGCGGATCACCTCGGTGCGTCCCCACTTGAACTTGCGCGTCTGAGCACTCTCGTAGGTCGGGCACACCTTGCCGTACAGCTTGTAGTACGCCAGCTGGATCACCATCTGCGCCCATGCGTCAGGAGAGCACTTGAACTTCTTGATGGCGCCCTTTCCATACGCCTGGAAGTCGAGGATCGCCAGGTCGTGCTTGCTCTTGAGCTCCTCAAAGTCGCGGATCGACTCCTGGATGTACGACTCGACCTTGGCGTCCAGCTTGAACTCGACCGGCTTCGGAGCCGGAAGGTCGGTCCGGTTCGTGGTGCCGAGGTCGATCTTGCCGGCCTCAAGCGCCTGCAGCGCAAAGTCATTGAGGCGGAGCGTCGGCGTTCCGTCCATCAGCGAGTGCTCACCCATGTAACCGCTCTTGCCGTTGGGGAATGTGATGATCTGCTGCTTGTCGTAGAAGCGGTTCTTGCCGTCGCCGTACCACAGCTGCCATGCCGTGTCCTCGAGCGTCCTGACCGGCTTGTCGTCGAGGCAGACGACGATGACGGCGCTGCTGATCCGCTCCAGCGCCTCGGCGTTGAGCTTGCCGCCCTCGCCCGCCACGTTGAGGAGCGCCTGACGCGCCTCGGTCCACTTGTCGCGGTTCGCCGAGGTCAGCGCTCCGACGGGGTGCTGCGCCATGCTCGCAGCCGAAGGATCAGCGGCGATCTTCTTCAGTTGGCTGTGGCAGGTACCGAGAATTGACGCACGATGTGGTGTGCGTCAGCATGCGGATCCTCTGTGCACCGTTCATTTCGACGCCCCAACGCCTCGCCGGAGCGCTCCCAAGGACCCTCGCTCGAACGACTTACCTATCGATCTCGGCCTCGCTCAGCTCCTGGCCATTGTGGATGAGGTCAAACTCGAAGAACTTGCCGTTGCGCGCGACAATGATGTGGTTGTTCGTCTGCCAGTCGTACTTGACCGCCGCGTCTGCGGGGCTCTCGGGGATGCGGTTCGAGTTAAACGCCCACTTGTATGATCGCATACAGAGGGGGCCGGCCTTGCCCTTCTCGGGAGCCAACTGACCGCTGCGGAGAGGGGAGGAAAACGGACCGAGGAGAGTCAAGGGATCGTCGAATCTTGCGTCAGCAACACCGATTCACGCCCGTCTAGCTTGACGTCGCTCTCAGCAGCCTTGCGGAGCCCCGCAAGTGAGCCTATGGGCCAATACTCACGTCTCGATCAGCCTTCGGAAGGCGAGAAACGCCTTGAGGAGCGCGGCGGCGCGCTTGGTTCCCTCCCTCCTGGACTTGTCGTCCTTGTGGGCGTAGTAGTAGCTCACATAGGGGACCACCGGGTCTCGATAGGCCATGTAGGCAGCCTCGTTCCACCACTGCGCCAGCCAGTTCTCCCTGCCCTCCTTGGTGGCCCGGTCCTCGAGCCGCTGCTGGAGCGTCTGGACAAGCTTGCTGTCGGCGCCCGAGAGGGCCGACTCGACCGCCGCCTTGGTCTTAGCGAGCGATTCGGGCGTCTGGTGAGGCTCGGTGCTGCGGAGCCACTTGGGGAGCGTCTGCTCGAGCTTGGGGACGGGGAGGTGGGGCATGGCATCCTGGCCCTCGTACATAGGACCCTTACCGACGGCGGTGTCCTTGGCAGTGCCCCAGGTTTCGGGAGAGTAGCGGTGCATGTTGGCAACCGATCGGATCTGCGAAGCGGAAGCTGCCGAAAAGCTGGAGGCCACTTTGGACGAGGAGCGAGCAGGGAAGCGGCCCAGCAAAGTCATGAATGGGCTGGACGGAAAGGGGGATGTGGACTTGGACGGTAGATGGGAGGCTAGTAGGCAATCGGCGTAGCTGAAAAGGATGAAGTAGAACGAGCAGGTAAGAGGAACGACGAGCAGAGGGAAGAGATGGGTGTGATGTGGTAAGAAGGAGGGAAGATGAAAGAAGAGGCGTACACGAGGAAAAAAGGTGGATGTGAGAGGCGAAGCGTGGCGACGACGAAAAAGGCTGTCGGCGGCGTTGGCGGAAGGTTTCAGAGGGCGGCGAAGGCGATTGCCGGTTGGCGCAGAGCAGCCGTGTCTGAGCCGTTGGCGCGTTGGCAGTCGGGGACGCGGCCAACCTCGCCTGCCAGTCGAGGCCAGCCAGCGTGCTTGGCCGCCCGGCTCGCTGGCCCGATCCACGAGCCCCGCGCCCGCTTTGGCCCACGAAGCCGGAGCATCCGGCTGTTGCCCTTGTCCCCAGACCGAAGCCGCGTTGCAGCTTGGGCGTCGGGTCCGCCCCGCCCTCTAGTTTTTTTCCAAGGCCAAAAAAGAAACAAGAAAAAAGACTACCTGCAGCACTCCAAGTGAGTCTTAGTTGTATTGCCGGTTGAATGAATGCCCCAGCCTGATCACAATACAATAGAAAACTGGTGAGCGGGTCGACCGATTCTACCAAGACCGGCTGCACCGGTGCAAGTAGTTTGAGCTGGCCAAGCGCCTGTCTAGACGCCAGCGCAACGCGGGCTCCAACATGCTGCAGCAAGCCAACTGCAAGCTGCATGCATGTGAACGTCTAAGATCGAGTCGTCACCACATCAAACCAACAAAGGCGGGCTATCTCGGCCTGGTGCAAGCCAGCGCTCGTGGCAGCGAGGACTTGCTTGCCGGTGCTTCGCCACGCAACAAACGTGCGCAACAGCCCAACGCTCCAGCCGTGAAGCCGTTCCCAAGAAACCAAGGCAGAAGGCAGAAGAGCACCTTCCCGCAACCGAGAGCCATCGACGGCGCGCGCTTGGACGCAGCGGTAGGTTAGCTGTGGTGCTAATGGATACAACTGAAGTAGTAGCAGCACGGCTCCGAGCGACTGAGGTCGAGGGTGCCGGTGTCGATACCGCGACCGGGTGATGGCTCGGACGTTTCCGGGATCGAGCGCGACCCGGCAAGCGGCCGCATTGACGATCCCATGCTCCGTTGAAAGTCATGTGCAGCAAGAATGTACGCCGTGGTTATACGCCATGGCGAGTCACTAGTGTGACTCTAGACAGTCGAGGTGCTTGCCAGACGAGTACCAAGCTGTACATACGCGAGCCAGCCACCCGCGGCTGCGCCGCCCTTTGCTGCTACTTTAGTTCGTCGAGGCGCGACCCACAACCTTGGATTTGTGCGGCAAAAGAGGGCCCGCCAAGTCACGGTGCACGGAGCCGCGCTACCCTCTCGGTTTGCGCCGGCTCCGTGTTCCGAAGTGGGGGGATGGTTGAATGGATGGACGTTTGGATGCGTAATGGTGCGCGCTCGTCTGGAAGAAAGGAATCAGCTGCTGGTCAGAGACGGTGGAGCTGCTCGAGAGCATCGGCGGCGGATCCTTGGCCCAACGCAACGGCGATCGAAACTCGGTAGCTGGTGCCGACCCCGCCGCCCGACGGCAGCGAGCCTTTGAGACGAGATTGGCGACGAGATCGGCCCGCAGCCCAGCATCTTCGCTGCACCAAGCCCCGCCGCATCACATGCCTTGGCTCGTCGGCTGGCCCCACTGCGATACTCGTCCCACACCGGTGTCGTGACCACAACCTCTCCCGCTCCATCATGTGTGTTGCGCGGCGGGAGCGCTTGCGCGCGCTGTTTGACCGACTGCCCGCTAGAGAGGCGATAGCCCGTGTCTCGACCCTCGATCTGACCTTGTGACGGCGAAGGCGGCGGTGTGGAGCGGTGCCTTTGATGATGATCGAGATGGTTGTGTATTTCATACTTGGCACACCAATGACACAGATACGGCGAGAACAATGACATGATGGACACCTTGCCAGCGCATGGTGACGGTCCGCTAACTACTGCCGCCCACCGGATCCGACAGATCCTCTCGGCTGTGACAGTCCAACAACCTTGAGGGCCCCGTTTAACCTCTGGTTAACCCCGCCAAGCTGACCCGTAGTTGGCGACATCATGCTGCTTGGAGGCGGTTGCCCTACTCCACTGCCCGAGTGAATGCGCAGGAGACGGCGTGTCGCTCTTTGTTGTGAGAAGTTTTTGGAAAGGAGCTTTGACGAGGGACAGGCAACCACACGCTAGGTTCACAGATAGGCAAGTACATAGCTACAGCCGCAGAGACTCCGTCTCCCCCGTTTCTGGGCCTCAGGGGGTTGTAGAGAGGAGGGACGAAGCTTGCTTTGGCGTAAAACGAGGCGATCTGGACCGGATGCGGCTTAGCTGGATTTGCCTGCGGTGGAGTGGCAATGCGCTGCGGAGTGGTTATTGGTAGCGGGCGAAGCGACGAGGTGCGGCTGTGGCGGTACATAGCCGGCTGCAGCAGGACGCGGCGGGCTGTGGTCGGATGAAGCGGTTGCAAGCCCAAGCACAAGCTATGCAAGTCCACCTGCATGCGTAGAGCCATTTACAGTATGTAGTGACTCGCGCTCTTGTGTAATTTAGGCAGCCGACAAGCGTGCGGTTCAAGGTTGCAGCAGCAGTGCCAGCCAAGAGTCTTAAGTGTGAGCGGCGCGGAGCAGTTACGAGTTGAGGATGTAGCCGTCTTGCGCCCGCCGCATGGAGAGCAGCAGCAGTAGCTTGTTCAGGCAGCCAATCCTAATACTGCTCCCACTTGTAATTAGATTCACAACCTTGCAGTGCCCAAACCCAACTGGGTTGTATTCGTGGTTGGGGGTTGGGCTTAGCACGGTCAACACAGCTGCAGCCATGATTCATATTCGCATCTAATTGCATTCGTATTATCCCCAGTTTAGGCGACCAAAGGCCATGCATGCGCTGCACCGGCTACGTACGAACATGCTACTGTGACTGTGGGTGGAGAGATCTCTACACAACCCGGACCTCGCGGGGGCTGCACTGGCTGCTGTTGACAACTTGGCTTCAGTAGGCCAACGGCGCCATGGGCCTAACGACCACTCGTCTGCAACTCTAGAAGCGCTTGGGATGGCTCAGGCCAAGCAAGAAACAGAAAAATGAATACGAATAGGGTGTAGTTCATGATGATTTGAGAGGGGGAGAAACAGAGTAGTAAAGGCGAGGCTTGGCTATCCATTCCGATGCGGTGTCGCTTCTGTATCAAGAATTTTATGTATTTGCTCGAGCGAGCTATGGGTCTATTTTAAGTATTCGAGATTGACTACTGTTTCCAGCTAACCGCTGCAGGCGGAATCGCGGCTCTTGGTATTTTTTATTTTTATTTTCTACCATTGTTGTTGTAAGTGTAGTACATAGTTGGAGTGTGGTGAGGTTGCTACTGGGCTGGTGCGCTCGGCTTTGGCGTGCACGCGCTCGACGCACACGCACACGCACACGCACACGCACACGCACACGCACACGCACACGCACACTGTCACATTCGATTAAGATTAAGATTGGCATTCGCATCCATATTGCTAATTGTGATCTAAGATTGTGATTGTTAATAGGGTTGGCTGTGTGTTGGATGCGACTTAAGAGGCGCCTTTGCTTTTGTCGTAGGCATTCGCAATTGTCGCGCTTCGTCTGCAGGTGTCGCCTCGCTGCCATCCGTAGCTTCCTCCTTCCACCCACCAACCACTTTCCTCTGCCGCCCATCGCCAGTCGATGCAAACCCTGTCGCCCTCTCCCAAGCCTGCTCTCAACGCTTCCTCTCAACGCTTGCTCTGCTGGCCACCTCTCCCTCCGACGTCGGGTCGCTGCCGCTGCCCTCATCACCGCTCGGCTCGCGTCGTCCGCTTCCTCTTCCTCCTCCCACCCTATCTGCAACGCCCGCATCTCCTGCCTATTCCATCCCCACAAACGGAAGCGCGCATCATCGTTCCTCCCCACGTCTACGCTGCGAAACTCTAGCTCCTCCACTGTGGCCCTCCTACTCTCATCCGTTTCCACCTCGCACCCACACTCCCTCGCTGCTTTCTCCCGCCCAGCCTCCACGCTGCCACAACCCCTTGCCGCGGTGGGCCCTTTGCGTTCGCCCAAAGCTTCACGGTTCCTCTTCCAACTCAACCCATCACTTTTGAGGACTGACGACCTTCAACCATTGTGCTTCCGCTGCGAGGCTCCATCCGTTTCGGTCGACGATGCCCGCATAGCCCATCATCTCAGCATCTGCTCTCTTCACTAGAAGACACGCAACATCGCCCACCGACATTCCGCACCAGCCTACTTGAAACGCGCATCCATACTCCTTCGCTACAGCCCGTACGGTGCAAAGTACGACGCTTCTCACCCCCTATACTTTTCAGCGACCAAGCTCGACTGAGGGGCGTCCTTCTCCCTTCCTCGACCACTATTGGTCTGCTCCTGTCACCTCACCCTCGCCCTTCCAACTCGCCAGCGTCGGCCATGGAGCTCGAGGCTGCAGGCTCGTCTTCGATGGCGCCTTCGTCGGGGGCGCAATCTTCTCAAGCGCCTATGAACGAGGCCATGATGCTCACACCATCCTCGTCGCTTCCGGCCGATCTACCGCCGATGCCTGTCCCTTACGAAGGTGAGTGGACGGTTCAGCTGGCGGACGTGGGCCGATCAGGATCGAGACGACAGGCCGAGACGCTGATCCGCGCTTCGGTGCTTCTTGCTCTGCAGACTTCCACTTCTCACTCGACCTTCCCACCGATCTCGACATGAGCGACCTGCAGCTCCTGAGCGGCACGGATCGAAAGGGCGGACCCTCGAACCCAATGACGCCGGGCCTGACCACAGCCTTCCTCGCCTCGACACCACACGCCTTCCACGGCCTCGAAGATACGCAAATGTCGAGCCGTGTAGAGAGTCGGCGCGGCAGCTTCTCCAAAAGCCGGCCTCAATCGCCGCACGTCGGCTCGCTCGGGCTCGGCGGCATATCGAAGCCCTCCGACTTCGCCATGAGGCCGCCTCCCCCGCCGGACTTTGAACCGCCGCCCGGCTCAAACCTCTTCTCGCCGGCTGCCTCGCCCCTAGGTCTGTTTGGCACCGGCCCGAACTCGTTGTCCAAAGGCAAACAGGCTGCGACGCCCGGGCCTTCGAACGGATCACTCTTTGACGCGAGCGAGAAATCGCTGCTGTCCAACTTTTTGGAGGGATTCGAGTGGGATTTCGATCCGAGCTTACCCGAAGGCATGCCCAGCTTCGCGGCGGCCGCGGCCGAGCGTGCAAGTTCTGCCGCAGACGCCTTCGGCTTTGGCCTGGGCCACCGGGGCTCGCTGGGCGGCGGAGCGCAAAGCAACGATCACGGCGGCGATCCGAACGCCGCTGGGTCCGCGTCGGGGTCGGCGTCTGGCTCGGGCTCGGCAACAGCGTCAAGCCAGAGCCCCCACGACAGCAGTTCGATAGCAACTTCGCCGCCTAACTCGAAGCGGGGTAGCAAGCGCAGCAAGCAGCCCAACAACAACAAGACCAAGCCGATGGCCCACGAGTCCGAGCTGGTTACCGCTGCGTTCGGAGGGCTGCCCAGCTGGAACGATGAGCAGCACGACGATTCCGGTGAAGCTGCGCAGGCCGGCAGTAAACGCGGCCCGGGCCACTTGCCAGGGAGGGAGAACAGCGTTGAGGAAGCGCGACAGCAGCAAGCGCAACTCCAGCAGCAATCCCAGCAGCTGGCGGACCGGCAGCAGCAGCAGCAGCCGCCATCGGAACTAGACCTCAACAAGCTCACGGGCGTACACGCCGAGATGTTCCACATCGCTGCAGGCCTCGATACGACGGCGATGTTAGTACTGCAGGCAGCGAGCAAGGCGCAAAGAGACACACCGGGGGGCAAAAAGGTCAAGGTCGAACACGACGACGCCTCGTTGCAGCAGCGACCTGAGGGTGGCGAAGGCGGCGCAACGTCGGGCAGCGGAAAGCGCGAGCTTCTGACCGAGTCCGAGAAGCGGCAGAACCACATCCTATCAGAGCAGCGGCGGCGCAACTATATCCGCGAAGGCTTCAAGGAACTTGTGGTGCTGCTCGACGACGGTCGGAGTCTGGGTGCGCGCGCGCTCGGGCTATCGTCCGGCTTCGGCACCGGCGTCGAGGACGAAGGGTTGGACGACCGGACGGACGTCGAGGACGAGGACGACATCCTAGCCGTCGGGCGCAAGAAGCCGCCAAAGAAGGCCAAAAAGGCGGGGCCGAACGGCGCGAGGGCGAGGGGCAAGGGCCGAGGCCGGGGCGGCAGCGCTGGAGGCGGGGCGGGAAGCAAGAGCGCTGTGTTGTTTCAGGCGGTCGACCTGATCCGATGGCTGGATGGCAAGAACGAGGATCTGGTCAACCAGTGCCAGGAGCTCGAGCGGTTGGCGGGGATCCCCGACCCGGAAGCGCTCGATGCTGTAGCAGCCGCCGAGACGACGCAGGCCTAGTTGGCGCCGACCGCCCCGACCAGCACCGGATTGCCGATGGCGCGGATCAGGCTGGTCCAGTCTCTCGCATGGAGTCGTTCGTCGGGATACCTGCACGGAAAGAAGGAAGAGAGAGTGGCTCGATCTCTTGCGTCTCTTGTGCTTCTTCTGTTAGTGTTTCTGTCTGTCTTTCTGGTGTTTATCTCTGTCTGTTTCTGGTTTCCTTTGTTGGTCTGTCGCTTTGCTAGGGATTGTTTGGAGAACAAGGGACTGTCCGGTATTTCTATTGGTTTTGATTTTTGTCATACTCTTTTGCCGCAGAGTAGGGCGGCTCTGTCTCTTGTACGAATAGGGAGAAGCGTCGCATTTCACCATTTTACCCTTGCCACCCCCTGTATACGGCTAATCAAGTTTGCGTCGAGGTTGGACGTGCTCAGCAGATTGGTAGTGGTAGCGATGAAAGGTTGGGAGCGTGTTGGGAAGAGGCTAAGCAAAAAGATGGAGAGGGGAAGCTGCGGAACTCGGAAGTTGGTTTGGCAGAGGAAGAGGCCGAGCTCCGAAAGCCGAGGCTGACGAGGGTGGCGAGCAAAGAGGACGCCTCCACGCGGTTTGAGCGCGGGTTGGTTGTGGTGTCAGTGCCAAACAAAGCTCCCGCCCGCCACGTCGACCTTGCCTTCCGCCTCCATCCATCCCCGACCCTTCCGCTTCCCTCCCTCGTCCCACCCAAGCATCCCGGCATTGCGAACGGAGCGCAGCCGTGCCAACCTCGCCGCTCGGGCATGTCGCCTCCGTCGTCGTCGCGCGGCTCGCCGCCCCCGTCCAAAGCAGCTGTACCATTCTCCTCTGCCACGGCGACGTCAACAACAACGACAACAGCCACCACATACACGGTAGCGCGAACTTCTAGCCGGAAACGCAAGAGCAAATGGGCCTCGCCCACCCCCTCCCCTCGGTCGACGTCGGCGCCGGCGTCTCGTCGGTCACCTCCAGCGTCGCGTTCCACCTCTCGCTCCACCGCCGCCGCACCACCACCACCACCACCACCACCACCACGACGCTCAGCCTCAACAGCTGTGCAATCCTCAAAAACGCACACCGCGCCGCCGCCTCCACCTCCTTCCCGACGCGCCGCACCTTCGCGCTCCGCCCATCCGACGATCGCAGGGTGCCGCTCCGTCTACAACTACCAGCGGCTCAACCACATCGAGGAAGGCAGCTACGGCGTCGTGTTCCGCGCCAAGGACAAGCAGACGGGCGAAATTGTGGCGCTCAAGAAACTCAAGTTGGAGGGAGAGAAGAATGGGTTCCCCATCACGAGCTTGAGGGAGATCAGGACGTTGATGCAGGCCAAGCATCCGAATGTGGTAGAGGTGCGCGAGATTGTGGTGGGCGATACTTTGACCCAGTGCGTGTAGCGCCTGCCCCCGCTTCTTTTCCTGGTGCTTTGATTCCTCCAGAGAAGGCGTCCCGCCGGTGGCATCGCCAGGCAGGCTGACTCCCCCTTTGTTTCATCGCGGGCACCACACGTTACCCGCCTCTCCTGTCGCAGGATCTACATTGTGATGGAGTTCGTCGAGCACGACCTCAAGACGCTGCTGTCGACGATGCGCACGCCGTTCCTGCAGTCCGAGATCAAGACGCTGATGAAGCAGCTGCTGTCGGCGGTGGCGCTGCTGCACTCGCAGTGGATCATCCATCGCGACCTAAAGACGAGCAACCTGCTCATGAACAACCGCGGCATGCTCAAGGTGGCCGACTTTGGCCTCGCCCGCACCTATGGCGATCCGCTCGGCGATATGACGAGCCTTGTCGTGACGCTGTGGTATCGGTACGTGGCTAGTTGTGCTTCCCTCCGAGCCTTGTTTCATTCAAAGCCGACTTCTAAATCCTCCCTCCTTCTCTCCTTCCACCACCACCACCGTCGCACCACCTCACAGAGCACCCGAACTCCTCCTCGGCAGTCCCACCTACACCTCCACCATCGACCTCTGGTCCATCGGCTGCATCTTCGCCGAGCTCCTCCTCCACAAACCCCTCTTCTCTGGCAAAACCGAAACCGAACAGCTCTCCTTGATCTTCCGACTTCTCGGTGCTCCCAACTCCAACCTCTACCCTGGTATCACCAGCTTACCCTCTGTGCGGGACAGCAAAGTCACGCTCTCATCGCATACGACCCGGTCCTCGATCCGCACCAACTTACGGCGACACTTTCGCTACGTTACGGAAAACGCAATTGACCTCTTGGCGAGCTTGCTCGACTATGATCCCGAAAAGAGGATCTCGGCAGCGGAGGCGTTGAAGCATCCGTATTTTGAGGAGAGCCCGGCGCCGGCGCATCCGGATAGCTTTGGGAGCTTCCCTTCGGTAGCGGCGGGAGATAGGAGGAGGAGCCCAACCCCAACAGCCCCGCAGAGACAGGCCGCAAACGATTACAGGAATACTTACCAGATGGAGTTTGATCTCTAGCTGAACGTGGAACGCTGCTGTGCGATTCTACACACCGCCCCTTATCCCCTTCCCCTCTCCCCCTCTCCCCTCTCCCCTTTCCCCTTCTCCCCCTTTCATCATTTCCCTTGCTTAACCCACGCCGTCGCATCCCAAGCATACCTGTAATACCTGTAAAACAAGTTCCAATCACGGCCCTTCGCCGCCAAAACCACCTTGGAATAGCGGTGCAGGCGAACAAGCCACAGAATCAGTAAACGGAACGCCCCTTTGTCCGCTCCGACCCGATCCGATTCGATTCAACGCACCTCAAGCCCAAAGGGTGGTGAGGGAAACATAGCATTACACCAAAGACGGGACGGAAATGGAGGGAAACAAGGGTCAAAGGGGGCAGGGTCACAAGACAAGAAGGAAAAGGACCAGATGGACACGCAGAAAGGGAAACAGAGACTTGAATAGAGCCGGAGGTGGCGAGAACCAGCCACCTTCGTCTTCGAGCCCACATTCCGCAACCCACTACGACCGAAATGCACGACGCCCCATTCGAGAAATAGCAAGCCCGCTCACTCGGCTCCCTCGACATGGCAGCAGGAGCGCCGACGCGGCGCCAAACGAGGCCGAGTCCTAGACGTCATGGTTCAAACGAGCCCTACGACATCGACCCGACGAAGACCATCCGGCAACGTGATCTCCGTCGATCCTCAATGCTCCAGCGCCGCATCACTTGCCTCAAGCGTCGGCGGCGTACTGTGACGGATCGGTGCGGCAGTGCACATCCAGCACCACACCGCCGGTCGACCGAGGTACAAGAGGGCGCCATCCGCATCAATATTGGCCGCCTTTGACGTCAGCGTTCGCCGTCCGCATGCGCGTCCCCCTGGTTGGACCAAAGTGCTGCCAGCATCCACTTACCGATGGCACCTCAATCATCTCGATCTGGCCTGGCCCGTATGTGGCGCCGTAGTCGCCGTACTCGGAAAACGGCGTCGGCGAAACGGGACGGTTCGAACCGTCGCAGCTCACCGTCGGTCCGGGGCCAACCGAGCTGCGCAGCGAGCCCGTTGTGTCCGAACGCTCCCTTCTGCCGAAGCCGCTTCGACGTCCAACCGTTGCGGGAGACGTGGTGCCCTGGCTGGAAGCCGGCGGCTGCATCGGTATTGACATCGGCACCGGCATCTGCATTGGGTGGCCGCCAAAGTAAGGTAGCCCCACGGCCATCGACTGCATCGGACCGTAGGCAGCAACCCAGGGGAACGGGGCACCGGCCG
Source organism: Thecaphora frezii (assembly GCA_026284005.1). Classification (NCBI taxonomy): domain Eukaryota; kingdom Fungi; phylum Basidiomycota; class Ustilaginomycetes; order Urocystidales; family Glomosporiaceae; genus Thecaphora; species Thecaphora frezii. Next base: position 6,461 of record JALNIF010001338.1, on the reverse strand, counting down.
GCACGCGATCGCCGTGCCGAGGAGAAGGCGGTGCGCCGAGCGCACGGGCATCGGCCTTGGAGGCAGGAGGGCCCACCATCAGCGGCGGCCCGGACGCGAAGTGATAGAGGGTGGACTGACCCAGCTGCGGAGCGGTTGGATGCCAGAAGGGGACGTGGTAGGTGGCGCCAGCGGGATGACCGGTCCAGGCTACAAAGTGTGGCATCGAATGCATCGGTACCGGGATACCGTTTGGCGAGGCGCCGCTCGCAGCGCTGGCGTAGCGACCGTGGCCAGGACCCCGTGCTTGCGTTCCCGTCATTGGCATAGGATCCGCATTGCCAGACTCCTGCATAGTGGCGTGCTCGTCCCGGTGTGCCGCTTCCGCAGCGACCGTAGCAGTGCCTTCGGACAGGGCCGAAGCCGGTCCAGCGTCAGATGGCGGCGTAACAGCGTCAACCTGCGGGCACGGAGGCTCGATTTCGCCGGTCACCGCCGCTGCAGCTACCGTGTAAGCCGTTGGAGGCTTTTGCTGCGACCCGTTCTCGCTCGGCGATGTCGCCTTGCTGTCCGGTTGGCGCATCGGCTGAGCTACAGCGGGCTGCCCAACAGCGTTCACGCTGCTGCACGACGGCTGCCCCACCGTCAACGCTTGCTTCCCGTTAGCGGCAGCGGCGCAGTGTTGGCCAGCTGGCACCAGCGGCGGCGGCCACGGCCCTCCGTACGCTTGCGGCGCCATCATGAACGCGCCGCTGGGGGCTGGGAACTGAGGCTGAAAGGCGAAAAAGGACTGCTGCTGCTGCTGATGCTGTTGCTGATGTTGTTGCTGCGAGAGCAGAAACTGTGACCTAGCGTCGTTTCCGACACCCTTGGCCGTCTGGTTGGCGGAGGAAAAATGGGGAGCCTGCGAGCGAACGGGGGCAGTCGTGCATCAGCGGTGCTCAGCGACCCTCAAACCCCGAGCATGCTCAAGCAGCTATGCAACTTCCGCACTCACCATAGTTTCGGACCCCTTCAACGGCGACGTAGGGTCTCGATTGTCCAGAGGGCCGCGGTAGAGCCTAGTCTTGTGGGGGTCCTGAGCATGTGCGGCGACGAAGCGGTTGAGGGTCAGATTGTAGTCGACGTTGGGCGCAGCCGGAAGCGGGTGCGAGCGGCTTGCAGCCGACGGACATGGGGCGTTCGACCGGGTGGCGGCGCCCACTCGGTTGTCGGAGTTGTGTCCACGATCGCTAGGCGGCCGTCCCTGCGAAGGTCGGTGGCCCGCAAACAGCTTGGACGTCATGCGCTTAGCCGTCATGCGTGTTTCCTTGGCCCGGACAATGATGGTGCCCTCGCGGTAGTTTTCGCCATTCTCTTTCTCGATCGCAAGCGCCGCCGCCTCCTTGGTCTCGTACTTGATGAAGGCAAACGTGTGGTGGATTTGAACGTTGACCACCTTGCCGTACTTGCAAAACAGATCGCGGAGGACGGTATCGGTGGTGTCGAACGGTAGGTTGCCGACCCAAATCGAGAAGGCGTCGATGCGCGGATCGTACGAAGCCGATGTCGAAACAAGCAGCGGCGCCTTTTTGGGCTGCGGCGGAGGTCGTGGAAGCAACTTCTCGATGGTCCTCGGCCTGTCGCGATAATGGGGCGGCAGAGACGCTTGACGCTCGGTCTTGAGCTCCTCAACCGTGTAGCGCGGCCAACGGGGCTGGATCTTGGACTTGTTCTCCTTCTCCCACGGCGCCGCCACCATCGCCTTACCGCCTTGAGCCTTTTCCGCTGGCACCGCCGTCACGCCTGCCGCCCTCTCTTCGAGCTCCTCAGAGATCTGATCGGCCCACGAAAGGGTCTCGGGCGAGATGTCGACATGCTGGGTGATCAGCGAAGACGCTTGGAGCGAGCTGTGGGCCGGTTCTTGGGGCTTCGGCGATGGATCCGGCCAACCAGAGGTCGGAGGCATCCTCTTCGTCTCTGAATCACTTAGATCGTTGCTGAGCCGCGTTCGACTCGAGGCGTCTGAGTCTCCCAACCTATCTTGGCTTTTGGGAGTAGCGACTGTGAGTCCCGAGACGTCAGTTGACGCTAGAGAGCCGTCGCTGGCGCCGCAGAGGTGCTTGGCCGATCGTACGATGCAGTCGTGTGTCGGGCTCGGCACCGACAAGTCCGGCGCCGAGGGAGGACCTGACGCGGGGACCGAGTGTGGGACCGAATAAGGCACGGAAGGTGCCACCGAAGAGGTTCCTCCGCTCGACCCGCCAGTGCTCTTGTGCGAGCGGTTCCGGCGCATCGATCCAGCGCCGCCGTTTGGCGGCGTCGGGCGGGTTGGATACTCAATGGCGTGCATGCCCGGCATACGGCAGCCACCTGTGGACGAGATGACCCCAAACAGCTCCGCAGGCCTAGGCTGTTGCTTGTAGCGGACGATAAGCTTGCTAGAGATAGGGATCGATCTGTAAGCCTGTACGATTTGGCAGCAACGGTTCATGGCAAGGGCCCGGGATCAGCGCAACGCATCAATGCGATGCGGTGTGACGCGTAGCGATGCTTGTGGTCAGCACGGCAGGGATTACTACAGGTCCAGATTCAGAGCAGTGAGCCGCCTCGATCGAGCCGTCTCACCTCGGCAGCGCGCTGAGCATCCTCTCGCCGTTCGAAGATGGCCTCGTAAATGCGTTCGTCCTCCTGGGCGAAGATCGCCTTGACCTGTTCGACCGGGCCAAAGGCCGCCCCGAGCCACTTGACCGACTGTACATTGGCAAGTACGCGGGCCGCAAGCAAAAGAAGTCCATTATTGGTTTCAGGCTACCCGTCAGCAACCTACGTCCCTGGGCCGCGACAGGCTGGCCTCTGCGGGTCGAGGCGGCGTGCAGCTCCACTCACAAGGCAGTCGAGCGTGACCTGGGCGTGGGGCCACTTGAGGTTGAGGAGAAACTCCCTCTCGCTCGGCGTTAGCTCGGCCTGCTCCAGTACCGAAGGGTAATTGATCTTGCTTCGGGAGCAGAAGTTGACGGTGCGGTCACCGCGAGCCATCTCTGCTCGTAGACGATATGCTGCCACGTCGAACATAGATTTTCCGTGTCGAGACCGAAGAAACGGTTAGCTGGCCGACCAATGCAGGTCAGCGCCTCGCTCCGATTGCCGCCTTCACACTTACACCTGAACAAGGTGACCGGGATCAGTTTGACTACCTTCAGGGCTTCGGCCTCGCTCTGCAACGCACGGAGGGTCGACAACGGGGTTCAGACAGGCTAGCCTTCGACCGTGGGGAGAAGCTCGGCTGCTCACCTCAAAATCGGCAAAGACGTGCTTGATACATCTCAGGTGCAGATCCTTGACCAATTTGAGGCTGAGGACCGGGGAAAACTGGTTGAGAAAGTTCCACAGCGCGTTCTCCGCCTCGATGCTTGCGCGATAGCCGCTAGGAAAGCTGCCGGCAGCCAAGCTAGCGATGTGAGCTTCGATGCCAAGCGTTGGAGATGAAAGGAAGCCGGTGCACTGGAAGCATCGAGCTACGCCGATACGTACCCTGCAATAAAGATGGTGGCTCGGGAGAAATCTTCGGATCCCAAATCGGCCGACAGAGGCAGACGCTGCCGCAGCTTAGTCTCCGGCACACAACTGCCCGTGAGACGTAGCCTGAGGAGCTCTGACCTCGGCTCGTAGGCGGAAAAGCGCGGCTTCACGGTAGGGCCGGAGCTGACACTGGCGCTGGCGTTGGCGTTGGCGTTGACGTCGACGTTGGCGTTGGCGTTGACGTCGACGTTGGCGTTGGCGTTGACGTCGACGTTGGCGTTGGCGCCCTTGTCGGCGGTGACGGTTGAGGTAGAGGCGGCTGTGGTCGTCGTGGCGGTCGGGGTGGTCGTGGTGGAGGCGACAGTGGGGACGGCAGCGGTGGCGGCGGTGGCGGCGGTGGCGGCAGCGGTTGGGGTGGTAGGCTCGGCCTTACTCTCGGGCTCGCTGGCAACGGCATCTCCGCCTCGACCGGCGCTAGTCTCGTCGGCTTCGCTGGCCTTGAACTCAGCCGCGGCGGAATTATCGCCAGCTATGGCGGCGGGCTGCTCCGAAAAGCCGACCGCCTGTTCCAGCGCGGAAGCCACGCCGACAGCACCCTTTGCCTCTCTTCCCACCTTGAGGTCGGCATCTCCGAAAGTCTGGATCTTGCTCTGAATGCCCATCTTTGATCTGCTTTTTGGGGGTTGGCGCTTTCAATTTTTTTTTCCTTTTTTCTTTTTTCTTGGTTGGAAGTCGGTGCGGCGGCGTGGTTGGGGTTGGGTCGGATGCGGTATAAAAGATTAGGAGGGTCGAATCCTCAAGCTACGAGACTTTCGGGCCGAGGGCGGTGTCCTGTAATAGCGCAGAGGTAGTATTGTCGAGATAAAGTTGGCTTCTGGCGGCAAGGCAGCTAGCTACCTTCTGAGCGAGGACGCGGACGAAGCTGGAGGCGTCGCTTGAGGTCTCGCAGAGGGGGAACTACTGAGAGAATTTCGAAAATGGTGATCACGCGGGTGGTAACAACCGGTGCGAAGGAGGGATGAGGGGGCAAGTCGGATGATGGTTGGATCGAGAAACTCTTCACTCGGAGCGCTCAGGGGCTTGGGGATAGCGAGAGAGGGGGGGTTTAAGGGAGAAGGGTAAGGGTAGACGAGACTGAAGGCGGACGTGGGCTGTAGAGGCGCAAGATGGGTGAGGGCTGGGTATGCACGGTCTGGTAGCAGCAATGGACTGTGAGGGCTGGGTAGGAAAGGGGCCGGTTGGGAGCGGAAGCCAAGAGGAAGCGTCCTGAGAGGGGAGCGACCGGTTTATATGCGGCCTGGTGTTCGTTGAAGCGGATGCGTGACTGCCCACTGCGTCCTTTCCCTGCTTCCTTCAAGGCCTACCGTTAGCCTGCTCTGTAAACGCGGAGCGGACAGTGCGGCGGCACGATGGCTGGATGTTAGCAAGCAAGTAGGTGCGGTTCGGCCTCCTTGGTGCTGTTGCCCCACTGCCTAGCGAAAAGCTGGGCTTCCTGCCCCTGTGCTCTACCAGCCCCACCGACGTAGCTAGCTGTAGTCGGGATCGATGGACAGCGTCGACGGACCGCGCGCACGTCTTTGCACGGCTTGCTCGCGTTGGTCCGTTGGCACACCCACCTGCGCCACCGTCGCTTGCTCCTTCCGGCCACCGGGATGCCTGCCCTCGTGGTGCTTGTCACCGCCTGCCTAGAGAGCTCAGAACGAGCTATGTACCCTTGAGCGTACCTGTTTTTTTTTGTTTTTTTTTTTTTTTGCTTTGCTCCCGGTTGCTGCGGGCGACGGTAAAGCAGCAGCGTGCGAAGACAGAAGTTGTGCGAGACCCAGCAGCGGGGTCGAGCCGGGCGCGCCGACGCCGAAGAGAATCGGACCGCTGAGCTGTAGTCGGGAGCAAAAGTCGGGTGCGAGTGGCAGTGTACGCTGAGCCGTTGATGCGGCACGCCCGAATCAGCACCAGGCTGCGAGGCGCGACTGCGCAGCAAACGTAGCCAGTTAGGGCTGTATATGTACTGCGAAGAGCAGTTGGGTACAGCGCTTTCCGTTTTCCCCTGCTTCTTTGTGTAGATCGCGCGAGGCGAAGATCTCTCATGTCTCTTGAGGTCGACGCCTCCGCTCCCGTGCAGGCCCAGCACCCGCGTTGTGCGTTTCCTTTTCCTTTTTCGCCTGCTTGCTGAGCGAAACTTGCCTTGGCTTGTGCTTGGTGACCGTTTGTGCTCGTAATTGCGCCATGGCTATATGCCTTGGACGGGTACGTGCGCACAGCCCGCCGCCCATGGCTTATGACTAGAGTAGCCAAAGCGCCCGTCGACGCGCAGCGTACGCCAGCAGGAAGACTCGAGCCTAGGGATCGCGGGCGATCGGCAAGTGTGGGTGTACGTTTTTAGTGGGGAACTGGGCCTTATCTCACGAGACGGATCAAACGCGATCTTTCAGCACGTCTGGAGCGGAGAAGCCAAGGCGGAGGAAGCGTTGCGGTGGGCAGGTTGGTGCGGAGCAAACTTAATTGAAGGGGAAAAAAAGGGGGGTTGGCGGACGAAGGGGAAGGGTCCGCCGAGTCCAGCTATTCAGTGACCAGGAAGTGGATGCTTGGCGATGCACAGAGAGAGTACGATGGCGCGGCCTGCCACCGCGTTTCGTCAGGGATCCTGTCGCTGTGAAGACGCCGAGGCTTGGGTCTTTTGGGCGCGCTCTTGGCGTCTGGTCTTGTGGCTGGGCTGCGACGCGAGTTGGCACAGGCCACACGCCCAATCTTTTTTTATTTTTTATTTTTTATTTTTATTTTTATTTTTTATTTCTTGTTTTGTTGTGTCCTTCGGAACTCGCTCTTGAGCCCGCATCTGGCTCCACAGTGGAGGTGACAGGGGCTGAGAAAGTGCGGGGGAAAAATCCAACAAAAAAAAAAAAAAAAAAAAAAAAAAAAAAAAAAAAAAACAGAAAAAAACAAAAAAAAAAACCAAACCAAAAAAAAAAACAGCCCCGGCACAA
>JALNIF010001322.1:0-18101 GCA_026284005.1 Thecaphora frezii | reverse complement strand
TGAGATTGGCTCGACAGAGGGCGCCAAATGGACGCTAACGTTGAGTGATGGCAGCACACGCACGCACACACGCACGCACACACGCACGCACACACGCACGCACACACGCACGCACACACGCACGCACACACGCACGCACACACGCACACACGCACACACGCACACACACACACGCACGCACGCACGCACGCACGCTCGCAGCCTTTGACTTGCTACATTTTGAGGGTGTGATTGATGGCACGCCGCCTTCCCGCCCATCGCTTCTCCGTAGTCACAAATGTTGCCTTTTTTTGCGCAGCCACGCGATAGAGGCGTGCGGCCGGCCGGCCAGCCAACCAAGGGCGAGGCGCAGCGCAGCAGCCAACTACTTGATTCACTTCACTGCTTGACTTGCTCGAATCACTTGCAACGTGCGTGGCTTCAATCAGGGCCTGCTCTCCAACCACCACAGTCCTTAAACTAACTCGGCCCCACCTGGCGCACAGTAGGCCATCTCTCATATCTCATCCACCGAGACGACCTGCTCCTCCCTTCCCTACCCCTTCTCCGTATACACGGCGCTTTGGAGACCTCCCTCCCCAGGCTTCTCCCCTCGCACATCCTCCTCCTCTTCCGGCCTCTCCCTCTCGCTTGGCGTTCACCGACCCGGCGGCACCCGTCGACTGTTGGATCCGTTCAAGGCCATTCCCCCTGTAATAGGCTCTGCTTCACCTCTTGCTCGCCTTCCTCCCTGCTCTTGGTTCTCTCTCCCTCTCACTCTCTGGCGTCTCTGCTGCTGCCTGCATACAAGCCCTCTTGCAGTTACGCACCCAAGCAGACGGATCCAGCGAGCAAGGGCGTGAGAGCGAGTACGAGGGAAGGGACGGGCGAGATACAGGGAGACTGCCTGATCTCGAGCGGCCGTGTCTGCCCCTACCGCATCCTGTGCAAAGAGCCGCTTGCGGATCGGCCAATCCAGACACAGGCATCTAGGATCCGGCCTGTCACAAGGGGGGAGCCTGCGAGCGCTCTGTCGCGGATACGGAGTGTCGATTGGGCGGAGGATCTACGTGCTGCTCGGCCGCCTCGATCATCTTCGTTAGCCTGTCTGTCTTTGCTCCCTCCAACCTCTCTAGAGGCTCTGCCGTGTCGTGCCCCGGTCGGTTTGGGGTCGGTCGCGCACCATCGGACTGCTTGGCTCCTAAAAGGGCATCGGATCGCGACGGCGCAGCCTCCTGCCCACCCCATCCTAGAATAGTGTAGCAGTCTTGGTCTCGGTCTGAGCGACGCCACTGGCAAACTCTCAGGTGGGTTGCTCGCGCGCCAATTCGAGACGCAACGGAGGGCTGCGACGGATCAGGTGATTGACCTGCCCACAAACCTACTACGGAACCCGACGATCAGAGAGGGAGGCGGCAGCTGCGGCGGCCACCCCAGTATCAGCACCAACCCGGTACGGCAGAGAATTGCAACGGCCCCGCGGCGACGGTTCGACCGCGCCCAACTCCAGCCTTGCGGTCGTAGCATTGCCGAGAGGCCATAAGCGCTGCCAGCGCCCCTCGGCCCGAGTCCCAACGACGACCTTTGCAGGTTCAGCACGCTGCTGGACAAAGTCGCCTTGCCTCGCCTCGTCATTTTCGACAAGCGAGACCTTACGGCATAGCGCCCACTGCGGACCTTCGACCTTTTATTGTGGCAGCAAACTTTGCCTTTCCTCTGCGCCGGTCAGCGTGCAGCTTAGTTGCATTTCAAACTTGTGAGTCATGAAGTTTCTGCTTGTCCGGCAAAATGGCTCCACCTGGGCCGAGGCAGTCTGCTCCAACGGGCCCAAGCGTTCGATGCTCTGAATACAAAAACCGAAACAAAAAGAGAACAAAGAAAAAAAAAGTCAACCTTTGGCACCTCAGGCAACGAGAAGTCGGTCGGTGCGAACAAAATTAATTACGCGAGGTGCCTAGCACAGGAGCAACAATTTTTTTCCTCTCTTTTTGGATTTGCTTGGCGGAAAACGGACACGGTGCCGCCGGATTCACGGTGCCATCCGACCCGATTTCCCAGCTTTGCATTCCCTCCCTCCGTACTTCTTTTTCTTGTATTGCGTTCTTTGTTGGTTGTAGATAGGTCTCCTGGAAAGTGCGGAGCGTCGCTGTCGGAACCGAAGGACGTCTATCGGGCCGCGCTATATGACAGCACCGTTGCGTGTATGCTGCTCGCGCCTCTCCTCTCCTTGTCCTTCCCCTTGCTCGTTTCTACGGTGTCCAAGGCTTCCTTCCTTCCCTTCCCCTTCTTCTGCTGTCGCCTTTGCGTTTAGCGGAGGAGGGAGGGGTGCGACACCTTCTGCTGGTCATTGTCAGATGCTGACGTCGAACTCGCGTTAACGCTACCATTCTCCCCCTTTTTTGGCCTCCCATTCCCCGTCTCTTCCTTTTTGGCCTCCCTTTCCCCGTCTCCCCCTGCCATTTAATGCGCCAGTCACCGCAAGACTATCACGCGAGATCAACGGAACGCGGACGCGAAGCTATCTAGGAACATGCAGAACAGCGATAGCGGGGAGCATCAGCACCTCGTCGGCCTCGACCAGTGGCCGAGTCAGGCAAAGCAAGGTGAGCCTGCCGGATGTCGTGTGCCGTATCGATGTCATACCTTCGTCGAGTTTAACAGAAGCAAGAAGCCCGGCAGTCACGTTGGGGAACCAGAGATGCTGGGGCTCCTCGATGCGAGCCGTCCGGTCACTTCCGCGCAATCCCCCATCAGGGAGGCAGATGAGCTAAGGCCGCAAAATGAGGAGGCAGAGGGTGACGGCACGCCTGGTTGCACGGCGCTGGCAGCGGTGGAAACGTGAATGGCCTCGAATCTGACCATCAGCCGTGCTTGTCCCTCTTCTTCCGAACTTTGGTGATTCCTCTTCCGTCTTCGGCTTGTTCCGTCGTGCCCCTCCCAACCACCGTGCTGCGGCCTTCAAACACGAAAAGAAGCGGGCCATGCGGCCTGGTTCCAGGCGCCCCACGGACACCCGACGTCGAACCAATATCCGCAGCTGTCGCAACAACAGCAGCAACCTTCGACGCTGTATACGCATACACTCCAACATGACCATCACCATCAACAGCAGCAGCAGATCTCTGCATCGCCCTTTCAAACGGACGAGCAGCATCAACAACAGCGCTATCAGCTCTACCTTCTCCAGCAGCAGCACCAGCACCAGCACCGCGAGCCGCTCCCCGTTGGCACCACTTTTGATTCGGTCGTCCAGTCCTATATGAACCAGTCGACCCTTGCGCCGAACCATGGAATTCACCCCGGCGGTATGTCGATGAGCCAGCACCAGGCTCCCACGAGCGCATGGGCTCCGGGACACACCAACGGCTTTTCGCCGCAGCTGCCGACCAATCAAGACTACGGGTCCGGCAATGACATGCAGCTGTTTTTAGGCACATCGGAATCGTCTCTGGCCTCGGCGCTCCAGTTCCCGCACAACTACGGCTCCGTAGACTACGATTCGAGCCCGTTGCCGCAGTCGCAGGAACAGGCGCCGTCGCAGCGAGAACTACAGCAGCAGCAGCAGCAGTACCTCCAGCACGAGCAGGGACAGTTTCCACAGCATCATCACCTGCAGGTTTCGCATCAACAGCAGCAGCAAGCCCAGCAGCAGCATCACCCGCAGGAGCAGGCCTTTGTAACGTCCGAGCAGGATCTGCCAACGCTCCCTTCGTCGTCGACACAGGCCCCGCCCGTGCAGAGCCCAAGGCCGACCGCGGATGCCGACAAGCCCAAGAAATACACGTTGGGTGCGCTGTTGCAGGCCAGCACGACCATCTTTGACCAGAAAGAGGTGCAGGACAAGCTCGCCCATCTTCCCGCCTCGTCTGACGACAGTGCCGAGCCCGGCACACCGCCGCTTCCTCCCGCCTCAAAGGCGGCCGCGGTCCCGTCCATCGCTCCGTCCGCGGTCGCGCAGAAGAGGGCAGCGGCCCCCGCCCACAAGACTCCGTTGATCAGCCTCATCACCGAAGCACGGACGCTGCTGACGCCGGCACACGTCGAAAAGGACCCGAACGGCGTGGCGCGAAAGCTCGTCCAGCTGCTCAGCGAGACCGACGACGAAGGCAAGTTCCGCAAGCCCCGCGTGGTCGATGCGCAGCAGAGGATGGATATTCTCCGGCTCATGACGATGGATGGCGTCTCGGAACGCGCCTGCACTAAGGCGTCGCGCAAGAAGTTCTATGAGGCCTGGATCAGCAGCGCCGCGGGACGTAGCATTTTCGGCGTGTGGCTGAAGCAGGCCATCCCGCCCAAGAGCAAGACTTCGGGCATCCCCGACCTGAGCGGCGAGTACGGCCAGACGCTGCTGCCTCTCTTGACGATCCTCAAGCTGGCTCCGATCACGTGGGAGCAGCTGCGCGACGAGGTGGGCCTCGGCAAGCTCATCCAGGCCGTCGTCAACCGGGCGCGGTCAGTGACTGCCCAGGAGATGGCTTTGGCCGTCAAGACGCAGTGGAGCCAGTTGGTGACGGGCGGGCTGCCGTCCGCATCTTCGAGCGCAGCAAGCGCAGCCGGCAACAAGCGGAGCCGAGACGAGGTGAGCGGCGTGTTGCAGCCGTCGGCGGCCAAGCGGACCAAGCCGAGCGCCGCGACACCGCTGCCTCGGTCGACGACGGCGGCGTCGGGCGCCGCTCCGACCAAAGCTCCGGCCAGGGCCACGGCCGTCAAGCCGCTCGCCGCCAAGAGCGGCCTGCCCTTTTTCGCGACGAGCTCCACCAAGCTTGGCGTTCCGACCAACAAGCCGCCGGTCACTGTTGCCGGCTCCTCGGTCGCTGCGAAGCGGCCCGGCGCGTCGACGGCGGCGATCGCGGCCCGGAGAGACGTGATGAGCTTCATCGAGACGCTCGATCGTCCGGCGCCCTCCAAAGCGGAGGCGGCCAAGGCGCAGGCGCAGGACGCCAAGGGCAAGCGGAAGAAGTCGGTGCGGTGGAAGGATGATTCGGAACTGGAGGCCATCAAGCTGATCGAGGTCGCCGTCTACGCCGACGACGACGATGGGGAGGAGATGCGGGCGCACGCCGAGCTGGCGGCCAAGGGTATCGGCGAGATGGACCACGAAGAGGGCAGCGCGCTTCGCCACGCCCGGATCGAGATGGAGGAGATGATTGACTGGTACACGCCGCCCGAGGTGAAAATCGCGCAGGGCAACCCGGAGCGCGGCAGCGAGAGCGCCGAAGCCGAGAGGCAGGAGGCGAGGGTGCGCGATAGCCTGGTAGCAACATACCTCGACGGTGAGCAGCCGCCGTCGGCCAGCGAGTCGCTCATATCGGACTCTTCGGCCACGGCCGCGCCGCCGCCGGGGCTGGCGACCGAGAGCCGACCGATGACGCTGGGTACCCTGTGCCAGCCATTCGACGATGCGGCCAACGGGTATGGCGCATCGGTGGCTGTGGGCTTCGGTGGGGAAGGCGAGACCGAGGCGGCGGCGGCGGCGGGAGCGGTCGCTGTAGCGCCGATCTCGGAACTGCTGGCCAAGCTGACGGGTGGCGGTTCGATGACCACCTCGACGGCATCACACGCGCTGCAACAGGCTGGCCTTGCGGCGCAGGGAGGAGGCGGAGCGGCCCCTGTCTCGGCGGAGCTCCGATTCGACGCCGGCATGCTGCAGTCGATCCTGCAAAAGGTCAAGGCGGGCGGAGGCGCCGGCACCGGCGACAAGAGCGGCAACGCAGCCGCAGCCGCAGCCCCCACGCCCGCTTCGGCGTCCAACGTGACGGCGCTACTGGCCAGCCTGACTTCGTCGCTGGGACAGCCGAGGAACGCGACGCCTGATGCCGTAGCCGCTGCACCAGGACCAGGCGCAGCGCCGCCCACCAGCTCGTACCACGAGAGCCACGGTGGTTACGGAGGCGTCGAGGAGGAGGATGGGGGCGGATACTGGGCGCGCAAGTACCGTGACCCAAACCGTGGGTCGCAGCAGCAGCAACAACAACAACAACAACAACAGCAGCAGCAGCGGTCATACAGCCACCAGGTCGAGGGTTACGGCCAGTATGGGCAGGACGCGTGGAGCCGCAACGGTTACGGAGCGGGGCAGGAGTACAGCTACCAAGGCGGCGGACGCGGCAGCGGCGGTGCGGGGGGGCGGTTCGGCCAGGGCGGCCAAATGAGGTTTGGCACCAAGCCGTGCCACTTTTGGAGGCAGGGGACGTGTCGTAAAGGTGACCAGTGCACGTTTCGGCATGGCGACTAGGGTGCGGTTGGCCGCGGTTGTGGATGTAGGGCGACCTGGGGGAGGTGAGCTCCTCTTTCTATTTCTATTTCTGTGGGATGTAGGTGAGACGACGAAACAAAGCCAAAAAGTGGATTGGTTGGTTGTTTTGGATTTTCGGTTTTGCTTTGGTGCCTTTGTTGATTCAAGGATGTTGTGGTTTGACAAGATCTGCGAGGCGTGGTGGTGTGTTGTGTGGGTGTGTTGTGAGGGTGAGGGTGTTTGTGAGGATATCTGGAGGGGCGAGGTTTTGGCATTTTGCAAGGGAGTGGGTGTGTGAGAGGGTGACGACTGGTTTGGACGGCTGCGGTTTGGGAGGAGGAGAAGCAAGTGGGTTGAGGCGGGTGGATTTGGCGTTGAACTTTGATTGCGGGTATCGGTAGTAAGATTGTTGTGGTGATTGTGATACATAGATGCGTGGGGGCGATTGGGGCGCAGCAGCCTAGGTGTTAGGGCGAGCTTGAATTCCAAGGCGTTTAATGTGGAGGTGTACATCTACGCTAACGTGAAGAGGTCGCCAAACCCCCCCAGCCAAGCCCCATCCCCAGCCGAGCCCAAGCCCCAAGCCCAAGCCAATCCCCAAGCCCAAGCCCCAAGCCCAAGCCAACCCTTGTCCTGTGGGCCTGCCAAGGCGAGGCGAGGCAGGGGCAGAGGGCGTAGTGGAGCCAAGCATACCACAACCCACCACGAGACGACTGTAGCAGCCGGCCAAACGCTTTATTGCCACCACCACTTTGCCTCTCTCTCTCTCTCTCTCTCCCTCTCTCTCTCTCTCCCTCTCCCTCTCCCTCTCCCTCTCTCCCTCTCTCCCTCTCTCCCTCGCTCTCTCTCTCTCCAAGCTCCACCCACTCTACCTCCCTCCTCCCGGTTTCCAACCATCGCCAACCGCCTTCCCTCTCACGCCTTCCCACCGCTACTTGCACGACTCGACCTTCCCCCTTTCCCCTTTGCTCGGAGCTCGAGGCTAGGGGAAAAGTAACAAGGCCATGGCGACCGCTACCGAGTCGTCGGGGTTGGTGGCGTCGTCGCTCCAGATCCTGTGGCAGCCCGTATCGATGCTCGAATCGGGCGCCGTATCGCAACGCGCGCTGGGCTTTGAGAGTAACCTCGTGTCTGGCTCGTCGCCGGGCAAGCATCTGAGGCAGTGAGTGCTCCTCCGTCCCCACCCCCTTTCTTCGACCTGCTGTGTCTGCCCTCGTGCATCGCCAGCTAGCCAAGGGTGAAGCTTACTACGCCATGAGAACATGCTGATGCCTACCATCCCCCCTCTCGTCTTTACTATGGCAGCGTCCACGATCACTTTCGCATCCTGGCCGAGGCGTTGGAGGATCACGTCTCTTCATCATCATCATTATCTTCATCATCTTCCTCCTCCTCCTCCTCCTCCACACGCCCAATACCGCTCGACTACGACCTGCGCACCTCGCGCCGCCTCCCCTCTCTCGAGACCTCGCTCTCGGTGTGCCTCTCGGAATTCCGCTCGGTCCACGCGCGGCTCGACCGCCTCTTGTCCTCCAACCCGACGCTGCTCGACCGCCGGGAGCGGCTGCGCGCCACAACGCCGGACGTCGTCGACAGTTACACCACCGTCGGACGCGAGCTATGGTTCTGCGCTCTCCACGCCATCCACCACTACGCGCTGGCGCGCATCATCCTACAGAGCGAGTGCGGGTGCCACCTCGACCCCGAGTTTGGCGTGGCGCCAAGCACCCTGGTGCATAGGGAATGGAAGAAGGAGGCAGACCGCGCGGGTATGGCCGAGGAGGCGGCGCATAGGTCCAGGGCTAGGCTGTAATACACGCAGATACCAACCTCATCGTTACCGCCCTCGCCACCCCCACCGCGCGGGAGGAATTGGGCGCGTAAAGGATCCAAGGACCCAGGCGAGGGAAGCGACTGAGGCGAACTAAGCTATCGTCTACGATTCCGATTATAAGCCATCGATCGTACAGCGGCGACATCGTCGCCTCGCCCGTCTTTTTGCTGGGTGGGTGGGCCCCGCTTCCGTCGGCGCGCGAGACTGCTGCGGTGGTTTATCGCAAAGGGGGGTGACGTTTGTTTGACTCGAAACATGAATGGGAGATCGATCGTCACCGCTATCGATACTGGCAAGCCCCCCAAGCTTGGCTGGATCCGACGCTCCGGTTCCGGCTCCGCAACTCATCCGCGCATCGTAGCAGCAATGGCTGTACGATTCATCCCCCTCTCCTGTCCTTTTTTAGGACCTTGGGTTCCCAGTGGGGACCGCTGTTGTACATCTCTCAAGCCGACGACCCGGTACTGCGGGAGAAGCTTGATTTGTAATAGACATGTTAACCAAGTACACGAGGGTAGCGTGGTAGCGAGCGAGAGAGAAAGAGAGGGGGAGAGAGGGAGGGAGTTGAATGCGGTGGAATATACCAGCATGAAGAATTTGGGGGAGGTGATGTTTGTGCGGAAGGGGGACAAGAGGGGAAAGGGGGCGTTCGGTATCGGCTTGGCACCCCTTCTTGTTGCTTTGCTAGGCTAGGCGATACCCCCATCGCAAGGGCATGGCACCAAGCACCAGAACACCCCCCTACTTACTTGCTTGCTTCTCTGCATCCAAGGCCACGCCTCGGCTCAATTTTAAACAGAGCAGTATGAGGCTTCAAGATCACGTCGACGGAGAGCCGCTCCGATGCGGAGCTATCATGGGGCGATAGTGGAGAGGGGAGAGACAAGAGGGGGCAGCAAGGCACGCACCGCCGTCTACGCTGGCCTGCTTAGCAACGTCACCCATTCGTCTTTTCTTCTGACAGACCGTCAATCTTGGGCTATGGAGAAGCAACCTAGTGTGTGTGGACCAAACGAGGCCGTACAAGGTTCCTTGTTGAGCAGACCGAGCCCAAGGATTCTAAAGGCTCGGTAACGATCGCCTGTTTTTTCAGTTTGAAACAACGACGACGACGACGATGGTCACACGGATGGTTTACAGTGACGGGAGCGATGAATTCCATGGCAAGCGGAGCGAGGCCTCCAGGGTGGCTTATATAGCTAGCCACGCTGGCGTCAGCGCGACCGGGCGTTGAGACCAGCTCTCGGCCGAGTACACGCCGACAATGGTGGTAAGGCCAAAGGGCCAAAGGAGGTGAGGGTGCCGTCTGCCTGCAAGGAGAAAAAAGAGGTGGTTTTTCGTCCAGAGGCTATAGAGTTGGATCGTTACCGTCTGCCTGCAGGGTATGGTAGTCGCGGGCAGTGTTTTGGTTAGCGCGATGTGCATCCCTCCTGCCCTGCGGGGGTTGGAGATGGCTCACACCACCTCCCTCCCCCTACTCTAGAAAAAAGCATATTTTTGCTGCCTTCCTCCACGTGCGTGACATGCGTCAGCACAGGAGGTAGGGCCGATGTTGCAAGGGCAGCATCGTGGCGCGACATGTGGATGGGGTCGAGATGTAACCGCTGTCTGTAGAGGCAAGATTGTCGCCGAGGGCCGTCGGCGGCTGTCTGTGGCGGACTTGGAAGAGGGAATACGAATCGTTGCGTCTCCGGGACACCGTGGGGAGTGGGGTGTAGGGGAGGCTGGAACGATCGAACTAATAAGCACCTGTCAAACAAACTGGATGTGATATGGTTGGGGTACGTGCAAACCGTTGCTGGCAACCCGCAAGACCGATCTAGGGGTTTTTTCTCGCAAGTTTTTCGTACATAGTGTGAAGAATTTTCATCGTCGTCGTGGATGCGCAGGGGCGGTATCGCCGCCTCGAGCTGCCGCCGATGCCGCCGCTTCAGCCGCCGATGCTCGGACCTCTGCTGGCAAGGTGGTAAGCGAAGCCAAAGGCGGAAGCGAGCGACGACAAGGCAGCTTAGGGTGGAAAAGGGAATTCAGAATAAGAAGGCTGACTCACGCTGGGTTACCTGGAGGGAAGAGTAGATAAAAGAAGCAAGAAGCGAGGCGATGCAGTTGCCGCTCCGCTGTAAAGCGCGTCGGCCCATCCAACCTCCTCTTCTCCGCTCGAATCCCGGGCCATACTTGCACGGCGGCGGTGTAGCAATACAGCTACAGCAAGCGAACGCTAGTCGGGCCAAACGAGGCGGTGTACAAAGTTAGCTGAGGCAGAGTGTACAGAGCGAGGAGAGCAGAGGCCAGGGTAATTTGAATGCCGATCGGGCCTAGTGCGGATGGCGCGGACCAACCGAGGACGGGAGCGGAGTGTTGCGGTGCGGTTGTGGGTGCGGTTGTGGGTGCGGTTGTGGGTGCGGTTGGTGCGCGCGCGGGTTTGCGGCGAGGAGCGCAGTTTCCATCCCCCTGCTGCGCTTCTCGTTGCTAAAGCAAACCAGCCGGCCGCTACGGTAGTGGGTGGGTTGGACGTGGTCTTTATTCAAACACTGGGCGTGAGGCAAAGTTCATCAGCGAGGCGACGTGGTAGGTCGTATGTACATGTACCTTTGTCGATCGCTTGGACGCTTACGCCTACATCCATGGCCCGCTCTGGGTGTTGTGGAGATACAGCGGCTGCTTGGTTGATGCACCTGCACCTACTCTAGTACGTGGCATTAGCTTGTTCTTCGGTGCCCCCCTTTATGCGCCTTAGCCAGCCAGAACCGAGAGCAAGCTAGAAGCCATAGCGTTGGCCAACTTGTTGTTGCAACATGATGGTTTGCACCGTCGCCCTCGAGGCAGGCGAACCACAGCGGGGGCGCGCAAATAGGCGCGCGGCGCCGTGTCTGCGCCAAGAAGCAAATGTATGTAAAAGAAACAAAAAGAAAGAATACAATTCAAAAACACAGAGGACAAGAAAGAGTGAGCCGGGAGGGGTTGTTGCCTCGGCCTGGTGGGCGCATGCCAAGAGACACAGACGTCCTGCGCTGCGGTGAGGTGCAGTGTGGTGCAGTGAGGTGCAGTGAGGTGCAGTGAGGTGCATGCAGGTCTGCTGGCCTTGCTTGGCCGACGGGAATGCCAAAGCTCCGCCCAAGCTTGGGCTGGCTCGCTGGTGCCGCCCACACCCGCTTTGCTTCCCCTGCGCCTGGTGCACGTCTGTCGACCCTTTCACACCCACGCACCTCGTGTACCTCTTGTACCTCTGGTTGCATCTCTGGTTTGGCTTACTGCACTCGCCGCTTTGGTGTGGCTAGGTTGAGGTTTGCCTTATTTCACGCTTTGGTTGTCTGGTGAGGCGGGCGTGCTGTTATGCGGTGCGACGCATTTGCCTGTAGGCTGGCTGCGCTGCTTGCGCCTGGTGGTGGTGGCTGGTGCTGCGCTTGCACTTGGACGACTTGACCTCGATTTGTCAAGCAAAGTGCCCTCTCGGCCCTTGTGCCTGTGGCTACGCGCGCTTTTGCGTGCTTGTAGACTGTGCTGCTATGCGAGTGGCGCTAGGATGGGTTAGTTGGAAGCTGCAAGTGAAGCGCGTCGGTGTTACGGTTTCGAGGCTAGTTGCTAGAGTGGGGCGATGTGGATGCAATCCATAGTGTAGGCGTTGCGCTGACTCGGGGGGATAAGAGCGCTTGCTCGAGGGGATAAGAGCGGTAAATGGCAGTGGTCATTAAGGCGTCGTGGTTGGTTGGACGTATGTATGTGCGAGGCGTAGCTAGTTGGAGCAACAGACGTGCGCGTGGCTAGGGTCTCGTTGGGCTGTATGTAGAGTTGGCGTGGAGCGGCGGTAGGTATGATTTACGATTGTTATTTGTGGTTGGGATTCGCATTTGGATTAGGAAAGGGTTTGCTGGGATTGCGACTGGGATTGCGGCTGGGATTGTGGTTGGGATCGTGATTGGGATCGTGATTGGGATTGCGACTGGGATTGCGATTCGCAATGGGTTCGACTGGGGCTGGCCGCTGGGCGTTTTGCTGGCGTTGTTTGGATTTGGCTGTTGGTTGGCCTGGGTGCGTGTGGGTGTGTGTGGGCATGTGCGGGTGCGTGTGGGTCTGTGGGGTGGTGAACTGCGTGCGTATGGGATCCATAGCTGCGTGCGTATGGGATCCATAGCTGCGTGCGTATGGGATACATATGTAGTATGGGATTGCGCGGGCGGTGGGAGCTTTGTTTGGCGGTGGGGCGCCCCTTTTTCTGGCGGTGGCAGAGTAACAGTCAGCGTCGACCGCCCGTCGCCTCTCTCGCCTGTCTGCCCTGTCGCCTCTCGCTCCTCGTCTCTCGTCTCTCCCGCTCTCCCTCCTCTCTCCCTCCCTCTCTCCCTCCCCCTCTCTCTCTCTCTCCCCCCTCTCCCTCTTGCTCAAGAAAACCCCCGCCCTTCATCACTCAGCCCTCGTTGTGGGTCCGATTCTCCACGTTCCCTCGTCTGCTCTCCCCTCCTCTTTCCCTTCCTCCATCCCGCTCTCCTCGCTCCACCCCCCCCCCCTTCCTCCCGTCTCGCCCTTGCCTTAACACCAACTACCACGCTCTTTGCATCCTGCTCCGCTTCCCCGTCCCTCTCTTGTTAAATCCTTCCAAACGACTGCGTCGACGACAAAGCTTCCCCGCCTTCTCTGCTCCCTTTTCCCGCAACACATCACCATCCACCAACCCTTGCAACCGCATCTCCACCCTTTCCTCCAGCTTCTTCAAGATGAAGGTCGCCGTCGTCGCCACACTTCTCGCCGCCGCTGCCGGCGCCACCGCCCAGACGGTCGAGCGCTTCAAGTACGGCACCCCCAACCCCAACGCCCCCGGCGTCAAGGGCGCCAACAAGAACGGCCCCACCAACCCCTCCAAGCCCTCGCTCAACACCCCCATCAACCAGAAGTCCGAGTCGCGCCTCGCTTCGCTCAACTCAGTTGACGACTGGTGCACTTTCGGCCCGCGCGACCCCGGCACCGAGATCGGCAACGTCGAGGGCGAAACCGTCGCCTACTGCACAAAGCCCCGTAACAACGCCCGTGTCATTGTGAGTGCGCCACAACCCAGCCTTCCCCCTTTCTCTTTCTCCCTTCTTGCTTTCCCCGTCACCCTCGCGTGTTCCCTGATGCTGATCCTTGCTCCGCCCTTGTGTGCCCGCCACCACCGCGCCGTTCCGTCGTTTGCCACTCTGCCCGCTCCGCTGCCGCTTCCCTTAGCCCGATGGAACCGTCACCGCGGCCCACTTTGTCAAGACACCCCTCTACGTCCAGCTCATGGCGCTCGGCGACTTCACCAAGATTGGCCTCGTTCCCGGCGATGAGGGCGGAGAGCTCGACCCGCACGGCGCCACCAACATGGGTAACCCCGTCGGCGGTAACGTCACCTCCAACGTCTCGGGCGAGGACGTGTTTTACGAGGAGTGGATGAACTACATCTCGTACAACCAGGTTTGCTTCCGTATCTGCATCGCCGGCAGCGACGCCGCACCGACGCGCCTCGAGTGCCAGCACGAGCTCGACGTCATGGGATGCAACTTTGTCATGCCCGGCAACTACGCCGACAACGTGTTCGAGACGTGCGACGGCGACGCCGCCTACCCGCCCGGCCTCTACCCGCAGCCCGACGGATCGACCTCGACCTTCCAGCAGTACTACACCGGCCAGTACGTCGTCAATGGTGAGACGATGACCTACCAGAACGGATCGCCCGACCAGGTCACGCCCACCGCCGCTTACTCGCTCCCCTCGACCAGCAACTGTGTCACGACCGACACGATCAAGAACGGCATCGCCAGCATCGTGCCGTCGTCGTCGACCACGGCCGCCTCGTCGACCGCCACCGGATCGGGCAAGGCGTCGGGCCTGTCGACGCAGCGCACCTCGTCCACCGGCACCAGCGGCAGCGGATCGAGCAGCGGCAGCAGCACCAGCGGCGCCCTCTCGCTCCAGGTATCGGGCTTGCTGGCGTCGCTCGTTGCCGTCATCGCCGGTGCCTACATGCTCTAAGTGCGAGCGTAGCGTAGCGTCGCGCCGTTGCGTTTCCTACCTTCCACTCTCCCTTTTTCGCCCCTTCTCTCCCCCGGCTCTCGGATTTTCTCTATTCCTCACTCACCTCCCTCTCTCTCTCTCTTTCGCTGGTTCGGCTGCTATAACGACCCGCGAAAGGGAAGGTTGATGCTGAGGGTGATGGCTAGCGGAACGCGAGTTTCGGGGTTCGAGGATCTTGTCCTTTTTGTGCCCTCTTTCTTCCTTTCCCCCTTTGTTTTTTGTGGACGGTGACGCACTGATGTCTGTAGTCTTTCCCCCCTCGCTTTTGAAAGACACTAGCGCTCCCGCCGCTTTGGGCGAAAAATGGACTATACCTTTTTCTTTTTTTTTTTTCTTTTTTTTTTTTTCCTATTTTGCTATCTTATTGTTTTTCGCTTCGCTGTGCATGGTCTACACGTACATCTTGATACTTAGTCGGTATCGTATCGCATCGTTATACTTGTGGATAGAGCGGGATCCGGGTGATCCTGGCTGTTCTTTTTCTCGGTGTGTGTGTGTGAGGGAAGGTGAATGGGTTTAGTTTGGTGTGGTTCAGTTTGGCCAGCTTTGTTTGGGTTGGGTATTGGTCTTGGTGGTCTGGTCTTGTAGTGTGTGGGTGTGAGTTGGTGGGTGCCTCGACTTGAGGGAGGCCGGAGGGAAGTGGACGCAATCGGAGGCAACTGAGGAGCATTCTAGAAAGCGAGAAGAGTCGGTCGTGTCGCAAGCGTTCCTCTTGGCCTGTCTTTGCAGATTGGCTTGCCTTGATAGGTTCAGGCACCATGTTAGGGTCGGGCCCCGGGTACCTTGATAAAAACAGACTCAAGCCAAGACCCAACCCCTTCCCCTCCTTCCCCTGCTTGGTGGTGCACTTACCGCTCTGCTCTTGATCTCGTCTTCACACACTGCGGTTTTGGGTTTGTGGTCTCCACCCTTGCCGCTCTGCTCTTATCTTTGTACGCCTGAACTTGGGTTCGTGGTGATCCCGTCGGGCGGCTGGGTTTGTCGGCTTGTTTTGCTGGCTTGGTTGGGGTGGGTCTGGGCTTGGCCGGTGGTATTGGGGTTGGTGGTGGTGGCGGTGGGGGTGGGTGTCGTGCTGGTGGTGCCAACGACGAGGATGGTGGTGGTGGTGACAGGTGTCGTGGTGGCGGTGACAGGTGTCGTGATGGTGGTGGAGTTGGTGGTGGAAAGATTTGCCGTGCAATTTTTTGGCGTGGCGTGCGTGTGTTGGTGGTAGAGAGGTAGTGGATTGGGGCGTTGGGCAAAAAGGAAAAGGGGGGTGCTGGTATAACGTATACTTCTCTTCAACGCCTTGTTCGCTACGTCTTTTGCACCATACATAAACAGCAGTACGCCGATCCTCCACACCTATTCTCACCGATCAGTACCATTCACGATGACACCACCCTCGCTCCTCGCTCTCCGACGGCGGTGGCACGGTTGCATGCTCCTGCCATCCATCCACAGGCGTTTCAGGTGGCGTACGGTGTATGATAGGTGGGAGAAAGCTCGAATCTCCCCCGAATAGGGGGGCGTGTGGGTGCAATACAAAAGAAGGCAAGGGGGGAAGGAGCGACGTCCTCCCGGCGAGGGGGGTGAGGCTTTGAGTACAGGGGAAAAACAGGGAAAACGGATGAATGCAAGGAGGGAGTGGGAAGGGAGTAGGAGGGAGGGAAGGGGGTGAGAGGTACAGTGAGGAAGGGACAAGGGAAACGAGGAAAAAGAGAGGGGGCGAGCGAGTGTACACCGTCGCCGCCATTTTCGCGGCTTCTCCTCTCTTTCCCCCCTCCTGTGCTACATTTATAAACCACTATAACGACGGGGGCCACGCCTTTGCGCCGTTTGACTCATGCTCTGGCCCTGTTTGCCTCTCATCTGCTCCCATAAGTCGACAACCCGCGCCTTGAGCCGATCCCACCCCCTCCACAAATGAGCGCTGAGCGAGTTGCCCAGCCTCTTTTGCGCCCTCTCGGCTTCGCGCCATTTGCTCATGAAGACCTTGAAGCTGTTGATGTCCAATTTGAGCTGCGATTCGAGTCCAACCACCTCGGTCTTGAGGGACTCGACTTCGTCGAGACGTGACCGGATGGTTTTCAGGTTTCTTGTGGCAAACGAGTAGTAGAGGTTCAAATTTGCGGCATCAATTTTACTGATTTTGCGCGAAAGCTTGTTTGTCGAGGCACGTTGCATCTTCCGCTGACCGGGGGGGGATACAGTGGAGCGGACAAGTCCAGTTGAATCGAGGATCTTATTGGCCTCGCGGAGCGCCCGACGAAACTCTGTTTGCGCTTCGTTGATGGACTGTATTTGCACATCGTAGAATGTTTTGGCTTGGGCAAGGTTACGAATGTTGGAAGGGGCAGGGGTGCGAGGACGGAAAGGACTGAGCCGCGAGACCATCCGATCCAGCCAGGAGGGGCGAGCGGCGGAGGCAGAGGTGTCCGGGACGAGGCGCTTTGAACCAGCCAAGAGAGAGGTGGTGGCCTCGGCGATTGGGAGAGGCGCTCCCCTCACCCTCATCCCCATCACTGCGATGAGGGAGAGACAGAGGTGGAACCGAAGAATTTGAATCTGCATCGGGTGACCGGATCGTGGTAGAGTGGAATTGGAAAGGTAGACGACGCGTACCGACGCTTTTGCTCGCCACCTGGGCGACGGGCGCTGTATGCCGGCGCACAAAATGGAAAAAGAGAGAGAGAGAGAGAGAGAGAGAGAGAGAGAGAGTGTGTGTGTGTGTGTGTGTGTGAGGGGAAAGATGGGGGGAAGGGGTAGGGAAGGGGGAAGAGGGGGTAAGGGATCGTGGTAAGAAGAGAAGAGTTCAGACGGCGCTCTGACCCCTCCTCCCCTTTTCTGCTCTCCTCCCACCTCCTCATTCCCTCTCCTTCCCCTTATCTTTCCTTCATACATACACCCGCGTGCAAAACACGACACTTTCCAACCAGCCGGATGTTACAACTTCGCCCATGTTTGCGCCCCACCTCCGGGGCAAGATGAGCGCAAAGTGTGGCCTTTTCTTATTTTGGGGGCTTTCGCCACGCTTCAAGAGCCAATTCCGGCAAGGTCGGGAGCAAGGGAAGGGTTTGACACACATCTTTCCACATCGTCCTCTCGACGCCACTAAGCGGTGGTGGAGGGATTTGAAGCAACATAATCTGTGCAGGGGGAGGAGGGCGAAGTCGCTTGGTGCTCGCCTTTCCTCCCACCGTGCCTCCAGTGTAAGGAAAAAAAGCTTCCCGACTCGAAACCGCCCTGTTTTCCTTCACTTCAGCATCGCCACCCCTCTTGGGATTCTTCGGATCAAAATTTCTAAACTGTTCCGTCTTTCCAGCATCGGTCGGCTGCCCTCTGCCATTTTGGGGCATAACCGTTCCCCCGGAAGCGGGGGTCAAATATCTGGACAAAATCATGGTCAATTCACGACGGGAGGGGAACAAGCAAAGAAAAAAGGGGGAGGGGGAGAGGAAAGCAACCCCAAATGCAAGAGAGCATGAAGATGACGATGCTGACCCCTCGCTCGGTCCCAGCCATCTGTTGGCGATACAACCAAGGGGGAAGGGGGTGCAGGGTGGACACGTCGAAACTTGGTCGCCCATGTCCCCAAATCGTGTTGGAACCTCAAGCCAGCAGGGAAACATATCTAGGAACAAAGCTGCACCAAGCGAAACAGCACTCAAGCCAATTCCATGCGGACCATGCCTCCCTTTTCCTTAATCTCTGAGCATGCAATAAAAGCTACAGTGAGTTGAAAGTTGGTGGGATGTGCCACATCAGTGCCAGCTGGCATCGATCATCCCCTGACACATCACCTGTATTTAGACTTCCAGCTCCACACTTGTCTCCTCCCTCCTTATCATCATCCATAACCAACCTCAGGAATCTAGATCACCCCCATCCTCACCTTCTAACGGATTAAGAGTCTGAGTCACTCTTTTGAGCTAGACCATCAGTACAACAGGTTCAGCAACTGCCACACAGTCATCAGCACCATGGAGGACAAAATCAGCAGAAGCACTGAGGTCAACCTCTGCCAGCTCATCACTCAGCTTCAGG
>JALNIF010001309.1:0-13641 GCA_026284005.1 Thecaphora frezii | reverse complement strand
GGGGGGGGGGGGGGGAAGGGTGGCACAAAAGATAGAGGGGGACGAGTCTGGCTAGATTTTTCGAAAATGCTGGACGGATGAACTGAAACGCAAGAGGAGGGGGACGGTGACGCTGGATGGAGAGAAAGACACAAGAATGCAAGAGGCGGAAAAACAAAAAAGGGTGAGAAGGGTGGGGAGTCGTTGCTCGTGGTGCGATGGAGAGCAAAGGGGGGCGGCCATTGTTTAAGAGGACGCATGTGGGTCCCCCCAGGTAAAAGTTGGAGAAGAAAGCGAGTGGAAAGTGTGGGTCGTACGGTTCGTCAAAAAGTTGATGGCGTGAAGTGGGTTGGTTATGCGTTGGTGCTCGAGCGCCGGTGCACGACGTGGCTGTAATGGCCTGGTGCTAAAATAAATAAAATAAGATGAAATCAAAAATAAAATGAAATGAAAAGAACAAGCAAAGAGTCGAATGGTCGGTGGCCAAATCCACTGTCAATCTCTGTCTTTGCGCCACCGAAAAACATCGGCCCACGAACGGAGCGGCGGGACTCACTCTTGCGACGGCAAAGTTCGCAGTCTTCGCGGAATCCCATCGTGTACCTGAGCATCTGTTTACCGCCGGGCGGCGTACCAGGACGGTCGAGGCCGGGCGAGTGCTGGTGCCTTCGGAATCCGCTCGGTGGCGTCTTGGCCGCCTTAGCCTTGGTCGGGGTTCGAAACGGGCTCGTCAGATCCATGCCGTCGTCGTGGACCGCAGGGCCCGTCTTCATGCGCCCCACCGCTGCTGCCGCCGCCGCCGCGCCACCATGCCGCATAGTGGACGGCGAGCTCTCCCTCGACGGCCAGGGCGACGACGAAGACGATGCCGACATCGGCGTCGTGCTTCCGGGAAGCGGCGACGAGTCGTTCGAATCGACCATGGCAGCGCCTCCCACGTCCTCCTCCATCATCTCGAGTGCTGTGTGCGACAGCATCGAGCGCTGCCGCGGCTTGAGCCCGACGTACGTCGGCCGGTACGCAGAGAGCGGCGAGGGTGACGTGGGCGCGTGCCGCGCAAACGCCTTGATGAGGGGTGTGTCGGCGCGCGATCCGCTCGGTCTCGACAGAAGCGCGCTGAGTGGATCGGTCGAGTAGTCATCGCCTCTGGCGCGCTGCGCCTGTATGCGTTGGAAGGTCGGGATCAGCAGACACTGGTGGTCAATCCTGGGAGCTTCGTACCGAGCAGCGATCGCGTCTGACAAGTGGTCGAGCCGTCATTGGGCGAGACTCACCTCTAGAGATGCCGAACCGTCCTCTAGGAGCGGTGCCACCGTCCGTCTTGCCGCGTCATCCGCAGGCGCCGGGCTGCGCATGTGCGATGGGTTCTCGATCCTCATGGCCTGGAGAGGCGAGCCCATGTCGACGTCGCTCGACTGCGACACTGTGTGGCACGTCCACACCTCGGTGCGTTCTGGGCTCTGCTCCATGTCGAGAGCATGGTGTCGCTTGGCGTGGCGCGCAAACAGGCCGTCAGACGACGCGTCCTCGCCTGCGCCGGGACCAAAGACGTCCGAGTCGTCCGAGAAGCTGCCGCGAGAGCGCTTTCCTAGCGCCGAGGATGCCCAACCAAGCGACAGACCTTGGCTGAGCGAGCTGGTCATGGTGTTGCTGCGAGGATGGACCGACGAAGCTGGTGGTACGAGAGGGGTGCGGGCAGGGCGTAAGGGCGGTGGACTGCCTCTGGAGAGCAGCAGGCAAGGATGGTGCGGATGGTGGCCAGGGGGCTGGTGGGCGACGCAGACGGTCCAGACTAGCGGATGGGATGGTCGGCGAGCGGGGCACTCCCTGGATGATGAAGATAGCGGGAATGACAGTCACGAGCGCATTGGTGGCGCGGCGGGCGTGGTGAAAGCGAGGCGGCGAGGTGGAGGAGCGGTGGGGGCTGACGAGGAGCTTGGATGGGCGTGGGTGGATGGTAAGAGAGGGAGGAATGGATAAAGCGGAGGATGGATGCGCCAACGATTCGAGTGTCGTTGTAAGAAAAAAGTCAAAGCGAAGCGAGTGGCGCCGCTCGGTGGTAATCACTACTTACTCTTACTATCACTACTTACTCTTACTATCACTACTTACTCTTACTATCACTACTTACTCTTACTATCACTACTTACTCTTACTATCACTACTTACTCTTACTATCACTATGGCCCAGCAATCACAAAATACGCGCAGCGCAGGCCCATCTAAGCGAACAGGCACCCAAAACAAAAAGGAAAAAGAAATAAATAAAACACTAAATGAATAAAACCCACTCTGAATGCTCCACGACAAGTTCCAACAAAGATCCACACCGCGACAGCAGCGAAAGCAAAGCAAAGGTAAGAAAAAATATCAAAAATATCAAAAATATCAAAAATATCAAAAAAAAAACGCCAAACCCACTTGACGCCTCCTCGCGCACAAGCCACCGTCGCCTCACCAAGAGACAACCCAACTAATTCAAAGCTGCCACCTCATACTCTCCACCAAGCCTCCACTTTATTTTTGCCTGGCCCAGCCGCCACACACTTTCCTGTTTATGCACGCCCTCGCCCACACACCGCCTCGACCACCGCCTCCCTTCTGTAGCATTAGGCCAAGTGTAGCAGCGTAGCATCAAATCGACCATGCAGCCAGTGTGCCATCACCACGAGAGCCAATCGGCCACAGTACAGTGCACAAGACACGTCGTAGAGACGACATGCAATTCAACCAAAAGAGGACCGACCCAAGATAAAACAAAATACAACAGTATGGAGCGCATAGTGTAGCAGCAGCATCGCCGTCAACAGACACCCTCCAGTCAAAACTGCTCGTCCGAGAGCCCCTACAGTATCGGATCAGCCTCAGGCGCTGCCCGCATCGCAGATGTCCGACCTCGCCTCTCAGCAAAAGGCAGCGATAGTGGTCCTCGGCGGCAGCATAGCGATTCGAACCCCCGATACGCTTTGTTAGTTACCAGCAGGAATCCATCGTAAAAGCAGCGCCTCAAAGTGCCCCGAAGGTCCATCGCCCTTCAAGAGGAGCCTCGTCTGTCGCGATCCCGGATCTCGACGCACATGGTGCCCCCCATGCCATCGGGAAAACACATGTGTCGTTTAGGCGCCGGCCTCGATGTCTGCATGGTAGCCTCTTGCGAGATGTTGGCGGCTTTCCCCACACCCTCGGCCGTCGAAGACGAGAGGCTCCGTGGTCCGAACTCGGGCTTCACCATTCCAGAGCCAGACGATTCGGTCGGCGATGTGCCTAGCGTCGAGCTGCTTGGGAAGAATCCGAGGGCACTCAGCGCCGAGAGCTTGCCACCGGAGCCGAGGGCGGTGCCAAAGCTGGTCCGGCGAGGTGGTGCTGCAGTGTGGAAAGATGGGACCCTTGTTAGTGTGTGCGGTTGCGGTTGCTGTGAGAGTGGGTGGTTGGACGAGATGAAAAAGGGCGGCAGGAAGCTAGGCGTTGACCTGCTGTTTACGCCGTTGTCTTGCGACCCGCCATCCGGGGACGATCTTCCGGAGCCACTGGCAGCCGAGGAAGTCGAAGGCGACGTCGAGTAGAGCATTTCGCGGACGTTCGAAGCTCGAATGAGGCGGTGTGAACAAGGTGGGAGAAGCAAGGGTAGGAGCAATTGGAGGATTGTGGACGGGTCAGAAGACGACGGGAACTGGCCAACGTGGATGGAAAGAGACAAGGGGCTCGGTGGAGACGAAGGAGCAAAGTGGATGGGACGGAAGGATGGGTGGCGAGCAAGGGTAGATGGAAGGGAAAACGTGTGGGCTAACCGTCAACAGAGGCTCAAAAAGGGGCGAAAGCAAGTGCGGCCGCTACGGCTAACGCTTTTAGTTAGATTATTAGTTAGTCTTGCCAGTCGAGAAACGCCAGCGAAAACGTTGGCGAGCCGAAACAAGGCTGGCGCAACGTGCTACACCTTTTACTTATAACGCCGAGCCGTGGCGCAAACAGCCTGTGGTTAAGTAGCTTGCTTTCAACTTGGTGCCCACTCGCGTTCAACTACTTGGACCCGCCGCGAGCTAGGAGAAACCTTAGTCAAACATACATAAACGTACATATGCCGTTTGAATGCTGATGGCGGTGTACACCCACTTGGCTATGGCGCGATGCAAGGGACGCGCAAAGATCCCTTGCCAACTGCGCCCATCCAAGCCACGTCGCGCAAAAGAAATACAAAAAGTTAACTCGGCGGAAAGATGCGAGCGCGGCAAACGCCAGGAGGGGCCAACCAGCCGATGCGTAGACAACTCGGAAAAGGTTCCCGCCACCAAGGCCCCGTACAGCCCACAGCAGTCAGGTCTCAGCATAGACATAGTTAGGTATATATACTCACGGCTTGTTGGGCCCATGCCCACGCTGCGCAGTCTGACGCCCAGTGACTGGGTGTGGAAAGGACGATGAACCTCTGCACTGGACAGCCGAAAGATGGGTCGCAAACTCGGGCGCGAATCGACAACCACGACAGCACAAGGCAACGCATGTAGATCGTTTCAAGAGTTATGAGTCCTAAGTAGCCACAGGCCGCAGCGGGGTTGCGCTCCACGAAGAGGCGAGGGTCTCGGAGACGCTTCAGCCGCTGCCGCAAATACCTAGCCGCCGCACACTACGGGCTAGGAGAGCGCTCGGCCTTCCAACATAACTCAACTACGAGGCCGCAAACCCCACCCCTCGCCCAACAGTTGCGTCACAGTTTTGAGTGCGAGTCATGGGGTCCGCGCAAGTTGAGCTTGCTTGTGCGCGCGCGCGCAAGTCGAGCAGGAAATTGCGCACCGGTCACGTTCTTGATCCAGCTCCAACCTTCATCCACCTCTTGGAGGAAAAACATGCTAGGGTCGAGAGCTGGATAAGCATGCCGACATTTTAAGAATTTGGCTACATACATAGCCGTAAGTGGGTCGATGCGAGCTCCGGCTACGCTGCTCAGCGCGTGTTGTCCCATCTTGTTGGGCGGCGGCGGCGGACTCGGCTTGACTTGGCCAGAGGCTTGTTTCGCACA
The DNA here is from genome assembly GCA_026284005.1 of Thecaphora frezii. Taxonomy (NCBI): domain Eukaryota; kingdom Fungi; phylum Basidiomycota; class Ustilaginomycetes; order Urocystidales; family Glomosporiaceae; genus Thecaphora; species Thecaphora frezii. The sequence continues at coordinate 8,648 of JALNIF010001309.1, read as the reverse complement.
GCTACAAAGGCAGGTGAAAAAGAAAAGTGAGGTTGGCGAGGCGAGCAAGGCGCGGTGGCAAAAGGTGGCGACAACAAGCCGCTTGGTAGCTGCTTGACCCGCCAGGCACCTGTCAAGCTTCCCACCAGGAGAGCAGCAAGGTACGGGGCGCTAGAGGGCGAGCTAGGTGCGCATCTCTAAGGCGTCGTCGCCACTCTTGCCACCTGCTGGAACGGCGCCGAGTGGGGCGAGGCGAAGGGAAAAAAGGGAAAAACGAGGCGCTGCAGGGCAACCAGCCAACCAGCGGCCATAAAGCGCACAGGGGACCTCGCATGGATGCTATTACGGTGGAATGAGAGTTAGATATGATTATTCATTGCGCAGGTGCGCATGTATGCATGATCAGAGGGCCAAGTTGAGCTGCGCCTGTTGTGCGCCGCGTGCGATGCCAAGCGTAAGCGCAAGGACGTTGGTTGCCACCTAGTTGGCGCCAACTTGCCCAAACGACGAGCCATAGTCGCGAGTAAGGCTTGCGGCGAGCGTGAGGGCGAGCGCACTTTGGCCCCAGCAAACAGGGGTGCACGCCACGCAAACGGAGCGCTTCGGCTGGCGCGCTCTGACCACCGGGACGGCTGGAAAAACAATCGAGTTATGATTAACATTCTTCACACTTGTTATGCATTCAGGCTGTTGTTCACACTAATCATGCATTAAGGTTCTTCACACTAATCATGATTACGATGGTGAGTGTCTCTGCAAAAGCGACCCTCTGCGCTCTGCAGGCGTACAGCACCAAATCAAAAGCATCCCTTTCACCAGCGGCACACACTGTTTAAAATAAAATCAAGCCAGTCGCGGCCACCTGTCAAGCAGCGACGCCCTTTGCCACCTTTGTCCCTCGCCCCTCTCTGCCCTTGTCACCACCGCCATCACCAACCGTGATACCAAAGGACTCCATTCAGTCCAAATCCCCACGACGCTAGCTCCTTCTCAGCTCACCACCTTCTCCCTCCTCGATCAGAGTCTGGATCGCGCCTTCCCCTTTTCTTTCCGCCGTTGCCAATAGGACTCCATTCAGTCCGCCGCCATCAACGACGCCGACGCCCCACCACCGTCACCCGCTAGCAAAAGGACTCCTTTCAGTCCGAACCCCCCTCTTACACTTTACATCGACCGTCGACGCCATCGAACCACTCGGTCCAGGTTAACCGCCCTCCACTTCCCGCCTGCTCGTCTACAACCGCCGTTGAGCTGCCGCCGCTAGGCTCATCTTTACGATAGACGTTGCCACCTCCGCGTCCTCGATCTACCAAACCCTCTCACTAGCCAGCTCGACCATCACAGTCGCCCGCATCACCTTCCACGTCATGGACGCCCTCGACTCTGCCAACCTCGTCGGTCTCTCCCAGAACGACCCTGACCTCGACAAGGCCATCCGTTCCCTCCTCCAAGAGACGTTTGACAGTGCCCCCGCCGCACACTTCTCGCCGTTGTCCTGGATCGAGCCCTCCGCCATTGGCCAAGGCTTGGACACGAACCTCTTTGTTAATGATGATGGAGCCGCGTTCCACAATAATGAGGTTGGCGCGCAAAAGGTGCCCGTCCTGTGGTCGATGGACGGCAACAGCGGCATGGCCAGCTACGGCGCCTCCCAGGCACTCGGCGCCGACTACAGCATCCCAACGCCGGCTCACGCCGAGAGCCTCAAGGGCGACATGGGCAAGTGCCTCGGCCATCTACCGACTCCCGACTTCGGCGCCCCGCCCATGTTCGAAGATTTCATGGACTTCAGCGATCTGGCCAAGGAGAGCGCCACTCCCCAGCTCAGCCCCACCAGCCCCGCTAGCACCACAGCACCATCGCCGCTGGAGCCTATGGACCGCCTGTCACACTACCACAGAATGGTCGCCGCCGGCCACGCGCGTCACCTGACGCAGCTGGTCGAGCCGGCGCCCCTGCATGCTCTGGGCCATCCAACGACGCGCTCCCTCGCCAGCAGCCTCAGCTACGCCGTGCTGCCCAGCAGTCCGGTCGGTCGCCCGGATCCCGCCACGATCTCTGCCAACAAGGGTACCGGCCTCACGATCCAACAACGCCGGCGAATGACTCTGCTGGCGCAACGCTCGACGACCGGCCCGACCCGCAAGCGTCAGTTGAGCGCTCCCGGATCTTGTTTGCCCGGATTCGCCAAGTCGCCCGAGGTTGCTCAGGCTCACCCTCGAGCCGCAGCATCGCCGAAGGAGGCCGCTTTGGGGGTCCAACAGGACTCTTGCATCCCCTGCACCCAGGATCCGCAAGACAACTGGAGCGACGTGGTGCTTGCCAACTCGCATGACCTCGTCTTTGTCCTGTCACTTAAGGGCACCGTCCTCTACATCACCCCCTCAGTCGAACGGATCCTCGGCTTCTTGCAGGAAGAGGTGGTCGGCCGGGCCCTAGTTGACTTCTGCCACCCTGCCGACATCGGTCCCTTTTGCCGTGAGCTGAAGGAATCGACCGCCTTGCCACCGGGCGACGAGGATCGCGTCGGCTGCGACGACTCCGACGCCAGAAGCTTCCCCAAGATCAACCTGATTATGCGGCTGAATGTCAAGAGCGGAGGCTACAGGCTCATTGAAGCTACCGGTAGCCTTTCGATCGATCCGCCAAAGCACCGCAAGGTGGTCGTCTGTTCGGGTCGACCGCAGCCGATCCCCATGCTGCCATGGGACCATGTCCGGGGCGACTTGCGTGAGGCCAAGCCATCGGCCTGGCTCAAGCTCTCTCACAACGGCATCTTCCTCGGCTGCACCGGCCCCATCAATCAGATCCTCGGCATCGAGGACGTAAACCTGGTCGGGCGGCACATCCGCGACCTGCCAATGGTTGCCAGCTCGACTGAATTACTCGAAGCTCTTCGCAGCGGGCGGACAATTATGGTGCAAGACTGGATCCAAGGCTCCTCGGAGCAAAGATCGCCCGTCAAGTTGACCGTGTATCCGTGGACGTCCGACGGCCGTTCCAGCACGGTCGCCTTCGTTCACGTGCAGCAGGGACTCGCACGATCGGTGGCCACTGATTCAATCCCGATGAAGCGCAAGGCGCCCTCGTCGGACGAGGCGAATCCAAGCGACAGCGGCGCCGGCGGACTCACCGGCAGCTTCGCGACGGCCAACGGAAAGACGGCGCGCTGCATGTCTCGCTGCGACGCCATCTCGACGGTCTTCTCGGAGCTCACCAGCTACCACAACGGATCTTGGCTCGTCGAGATGCAGAAGCTCCAAAACGCCAACAAACGGCTGCGGCACGAGCTCCAGGCGCTGACAGCCACCAAGAGGCCTTCCGGTAGCACTGGCCTAGATGCTTGATGCGAAGGTCCGTCCGAGCCTGGCTTCCTCCGTCCACCCCTCCATACATGCATGTATGCCTGTACGATTTCGCCTCGTCTTCCTTCTCGGCCGCAAGTCCTTCCCGCTTCGATTCTGTCCGGCTCCGCGAGTCGGGTTTATGGGCTTTATCTTGCTATCTTCTCGTTGTCGCGTCCTCTCTTGTTCCCATGTACATTACCTTCCTACGGCGGTAGCCGTTGTACTTCTAGATGGTTTTTTCTTCAGTTTTCACCTCAGTCGAGACGGCTTTTGGTTATTCACGCTCGAGCCTGGCTTATACCACCTTGACGTACGAACGGCTACATATCCGCAGCCGCACCCGCACGCACCCGAACGCACTTGCACACAACATGCCAGAGAGTTTTTGGTTTGGTTCCATTGAGAAACGGACTTTGCTATTTCTGCTGCGCTGTCTCCACCAGGGAAGTGAAAAGGTAAAGAGAGTGTAGTGAAGAATAAAGGGTGACGAGGGAGGGAATAAGTAAAAAAATAATAATAATAATAATAATAATAACGAATAAAAATAAATATAAAGAAAGTATATCGGTCTGGGGTCCAAAGGACGACCTACACAATCAAGTTGTGTAAAAAGGTGGAAAATATAAACGAGTGAGGCGACCATGGTTCTATCTGGGTGTGGAAGGCGAGACCTCGATTCGCACTCTGAATCCGTTCCGGCGGATTAGGTAAATCTCTTGGTGAATGGAGGATGGGGTTTAGTGTTTCTGGTAAGCAGACGCCTCCAGGAACTCCTTCATGGCGTCGTTAGCAAACTTGTGTGCGGCGTGGAGGAGAGGTGCGTAGTCGTTGGATCGCTTCGAGTGGGCGGAAGCGGAGGACTGTGACTTGGCCAACGCATCAAAGACCTGCGAAGCGTACCTCGCCGACGCCTGGACGAGGGGCGAGTAGTCGTACGACAGGAAGCTAGCAGGGGCGTCAGAGCGACGCTGGGTAGAAGCGAAGCTGGAATCCATCAGATCCCGGAACGCCGTCCAGACGGGGGCAAAATCCGGTCCGTTACCGGTCTCCTCGCTCCGCTTGGCGTATGTTCCAGTCTTGACCGAACGGGAAGACCACCGAGCATCTCCAAGTTTGCGAATCTCGTCCCAGACGGGTCGGAAATCGGCGCGGCGCTGCAGCAGTTCTTCGTCGGACGCGCCGTTGCTACGCGAAAGAAGGCCGTTGAGCAGGTTGTTGGCCAGCGCGATGTTGATACCTCCGTCGTTGCCGGAGCCTGCCGAGTTGAAAGAACCCTCCGCCCCACCACCGAAGCCTCGACGGGTAACGGCTCCGTTGCCAACATTTTCGCCGATGACGATGTTGTAGCCTCCCTCGAGTCCGCTGGCGGCCGTGTTGAACGAACCCACGCCCGAAACCTCGCGCTTGCCAAACCGTCCGCTGAGCAGACCGTTGAGGATGTTGTTCAACAGACTCACGTTGATCCCGCCATCGTTATTGCTCGCGGCACAGTTGCCGTTGCTGTCGCTGGAGCGCTTCTGGTGCTCGGCAAGGTAGAGGCGCTTGAGCTCGTCCTGGGTGACACCGAGGTCGCGCTTGCTAAAACTCTTAAGCAGACTGTTGACTAGGTTGTTAAGCACGCTCAAGTTGATGCCTCCCGAGTTGCCCTTCGATGCGCAGTAGCTCGAATCCGCGGTCCTCTTGGCCATGGCCGTTCCGAGGTCAAGACCATCGGCGTCGAGCAGCGATCGTACCTGCACCTGGCTCAGCCGCGCAGCCTTGCGCGCGGCGGCCGAGGCGTCGCTTCCTGTCGAGGTCGAGAAAACGTCTTCGTAATCGCTGGTAGCGTCGATATCGGGTGAAGCATAATCCGACAGGCTGTCGACCGACTTGGTTGACGAGTCGGTCGAGTTCGCTTCGGCAGCGCTTCCAATGGAATCTTGGAATTGCTGCAGCAGCGTTGGCAGTTGCTGCATTAGCATCTCAATCAACGGCAGCAGACTCGTGATGATGTCAGCCTGTCGCTCGCCGAGCATCTGGATGCTGCCTCGGCGAATCAGCAGGTCACGTCGGCCGTACCCCGGGCATCCCGGACGGTACTGGCCGTCGTTGGGGTAGGGAGGCGGGCAGAAGTGCGGCGGTCGGAGGAAGCCAGGGAATCCCGGTGGTCCCGGGGGACCACCAGGTCCACCAGGTCCACCAGGTCCACCAGGTCCACCGGGGCCGCCGGGACCACCGGGACCTCCAGGGGGGCCACCGGGACCATCAGGGCCTCCGGGAGGACCACCAGGACCACCAGGACCGCCTGGACCGTGGGGACCATCGGGTCCGGGGGGGCCTCCGGGTCCAGGAGGTCCGTCAGCGCGGATTCCCGGGGCACCAGGAGGACCGGGGGGTCCAGGAGGGCCAGGCGGCCCGGGCGGGCCTGGCCTAGCATCGGCGGGCGGCAACACGTCCGAGGTCGCGTAGTTGCCATTGTTTGGCTGCGACACGGGCAGTAGCGTATTGACCAAGGTGTCAACGACGCTACGCAGGTTGTCAAGCAGACCGAGCGCACCCTCCTGCTGACGTCTCTCGAGCTCGGCGAGCTCCTCGCGCTTCTGCTTGGAAGTGCGGTTGGGAGCCTTTTTCTCGGCGTGCCTGATGTCCTCGGCGTGCCCAACATCCTCGGGGTGATTGGCATTCTCTGGGTGCCTCAGCTGGTCGACGATCTTGGTGATGCTGCTGCCGTTGCGGAGCTCGTTGCCGATGTGGTTCATCGTCTTGATAAACGCGCCCATGTCCTTGCTACTGGCGACGCCGGTCGAATTGGAGACCGTGTGGGTCGTCGAGTTGCCCACCGAATGGGTCGTCGAGTTGCCCACCGAATGGGTCGTCGAGTTGCCCACCGAATGAGTCGTCGAGTTGGCTGTGGAGTTGGAAACCAGGTTAGCGATAGAGACAGCCGTCGTGTTGGCGAGCTGGGCACCGCTTGTGCCGGAGATGGCACTACAGGCCGGATCCTTGTTGCCAAAGAGATCGTCAAATAGGCATGTGATCTGCAGGATAGCCTGATCGACCTCCGCCGTACTGGCCGTCTGACTCTGGCGCCTTTGGATCGGATTGGCCGTGCCCAGGATGGTAGTAATGAGCTTGCTTAACGCAACGACCAGCTGGTCGAGGATACCTCGCTTCTGGAGGTCATTGACCAGGGCGGCCGCCCGCTCCGACGGTTGGATATGGGAGTAATGATCGTCCATTCGTCTCTGGACGTTGGCCATGCTAGTAAGCCTTCGAACAACAGGGGAGATACTGCTGACAACCCCTCGAGCGGCAACGTCGTTCGCGGCCATGGAGCGAACCAGAAGCTTGCTGTCATCGTCACGTCTAACGGAGCGAAGTGAAGTCGGGGCGGCATTGGTGGCGGTGAACGAAAGAGCCAGGGTAAGAGAAAGGGCCTGGTAGAGCTGCATCTTGACGTGGGCCTTGCGAAGTTGTCGACGGAGCTTGTTAGGGCAAGGGTAGGTCTTGAGACTTTGGGTTTACCAGAAACACCGAGTGACCTTGCCGGAAGGTGTTCGCTTTGTCGGATCGAAGAAGCGGACTTGAGAAAAGTGCAGTGTGTGCGAAACGCGATCAAAGATAGAGCTAGAGTGACCGCCAGGGTACTCTGAAGCTGCTGGAACCAGGAGGCCAAGGAAAAGAAGGTAAAGGGAAAAGGGCAAAAAAACGGAACCGGAGCAGACAGCGCACAGCAAAGAGAGCAAAGGAAGATGGCTTGAGGGAGGAAAGGGGGAAAGATGAACGGACGATGGCCGACCCTCTTATACCGTCCCAGTCCAAAGGGGCGCTGCGTCGCTGCGCTAGGCGGAGCAGATGAGGCTAGGCCAGTTGCCTGATCCAGCCGATCATGGCGATCAGGGACCCGCACGGGGATGTAGAAGCCTTGTTCAACCCCAGATGCACGGGGCCGTCTAGGTATACCGCGTGAAGCTCTCTGCGGATGTTCAGGACCCTCTGTTGACATCAGCGGTTGCAGCCACGTACTCTGTTCGATTAGAGTCTGACGTGAGCTGACGACCCAAACCGGGCAGCGCGCGTTTGACAGGTCACCTGCCCATCTGGCTGGGATGGGGGGATTGGGATGGACTCGCTGGACTCGTCAATAGAAGTTTGTGAACTGAGTAAAGCTGGAACACCAACTTCTACCTCGACGAAGATCCCGCAAATAGGTTTCCCTACGTGCTTGGTTCCGACTCAAGGCGGCGTCAGGGGCTTGGCGAGGGATGGGACCGTCGAAGGCGGCCGAACCTGGATGGGGGTGGATGACGCCGCCCCGGGAGCGTAGGTTTGGCAGTTTGTGCAGCGGTGGAAGTTGAGGCTGCTAGACGCGGCCAAGGACCGGTGGACGGGACACATCGGATCTGCTGCTCTGCACGAGCAGGAGGCCGCAACAGGCGTCACTGCTAAGCGGCTGTGGTGAGAAGTGTTAGGCGTCTATGGGCGGAGCATGGGTTGACAGAGGGTCGAGGAAGGGCGACGGAGCGGTTGCGAACTTAGATGGGCCATCGCCAGAGGCCAGGGTAGGTCAAGGCCAGCATGGGCGGCGGAGCATGGCGCGAGCCTGGGCGACGACGTGATGCAGGCGGGGTCGATGCTCTGGGCAAATCGTAGAGCCACCGGTCAGCAGTCGGCATGGAAGCGCTAGAGTTGGAGCTTGTGGGTTAGGCGGTGTGGTGGGCATTGTGAATGGTAGGGTAGTTGGCGAATATACAAGAGTAGTAGTGAGAGTTGTTGGAGAGGGGGTTTACTGTGTCTGGGTGGCGAGATGCGAAAGGCAAGGGACAAAGCACTGTTGTGGTCGAGTGTCAAGGCGGCTGGAGGTTGACGTGGCCTATCCATAGCGACGATGTATGTAATGGCCTTTTGGTCAAAGCAAGGGCAGCTACAGATACGATTCTTATTCGCAGTAAGGATTGCGCTGCTGTTGTTTCGAGGGCCTCGGTGCAGCGAGCCGCGCATGCATGCGTGCTGTAAGCGGCGCTTCAAGTTGTTAGTGAATAACAACACAAACAATCCAATGCCAGTCGACAGTCCAGATGCTTTCTAACGTCGCCTTTTTTTTTTTCCCTGGCAGTGTGCATTTCCCACGAAATTTCTTGACTCAAATTTCCTGAGCCTTGGCTGCACAGCTACTTGACGAGTGACTGTCTGGTGCGGGAGGAGACAAGTGAGGAGCTGGAAGTCTAAATACAGGTGATGTGTCAGGGGATGATCAGTGCCAGCTGGCACTAACATGGCACATCCCACCAACTTTCAACTTTCTGCCTTCAAAGTGTGCTGGGTGATTGCAAGGGCTGTAGT
>JALNIF010001308.1:0-10111 GCA_026284005.1 Thecaphora frezii | reverse complement strand
CCTCCTCTTTTCATGCCCCGTCTGACTTCATGCTCCGATCCCATCTTCCAAAGTCTTTCTTCCTTACTTGGGTCCGACGGGTTTGTCCTTTGCTGATGTGTTGGCATCGGCCGTTTCCTCAACTAATAGGATTGGGGCCAAAGTGGGGGAGGAACAAGAGGGATCGGAGAATGGTGATTGGTCAAAGGCATTGGACAAAGATTGAACCTGGGAAGTGGGGGCAATAGAACCTGGAGACAAACTGCATGGATCCTGGGTGGAGGAGGACAGGCAGAGCAAAAGGAAAGGAGTCAGAGATAATGTACCATAGACTCTTCTTACTTCCTAACATTAGACATACATCCTCCTGTTCTCTCATCGATCCAAACAACTGTGGCTTTGGCAACACCAACACCACCAACAACAATCACAAAGACATTGACAGCAGTTGCAACAATGCCAATACTGTGTGCCATGAAGAATGATACAGACATCAACAAAGATACACACCAGATAGACAACAATTAACAAGACATCTCAACATGGAACAACTTGATATTTACAAGTAGATGCAGCCAGTTGGGTCTGAAACCAAGGGCCAGATCTCAGGGGTCAAGATTGGGACCAAGGATCGAACCCAGGAGAGGGTGGTGATGTTTGATTGGGAGAAACAAGGAGATGTTGGGGCCGAGGAAGAAGGGAGATCAAACCCACCAGTGATCATAGTGTGCAATGGTAATCAATCGAATTCCATGCATAGAAGAACACATTTGGTTGGTGGACAGATGGGGAGCTTGAATGTACAGTAGAGAATGAGTCTGCTGCTCTACAGTGTTCATACTACCATCACTATCATTCCCTATCCTCCTGAGGTCCCTGTGACCACAATCAACAACAAACAGGCATGAACATGAGCCCACTACCAATTGACAACAAAGAACCCAGTGCCTGTCTCTGCCAACTACTCTCATACCACAAGCCTGCTATGACCTGACCCCAGCTCAATCCAACAAATGACCCAAACAAGATTGTGAATCCTCAACTAAAAATGGTTGATGATATTCACTAAGAGCAGATCAAGGTGTGCAATGCTCTACAGTAAAATTTCATCAGCTCCCCCTCCCTCCCCCTTCCTGGCCTCTACATTCTGTGATTGGTCCTGGTCTTCCAACTATCTCACCCCCACCTCTCAGATTTGAGCCCTGTGTTACAGAGGGCCTCAGTTCTGGGGACAACTGGCCAAGAAAGTTGGAGAGACTTATTCCAGCAATGATAAGTTGCTCCCAGAATGTGAGGCCCCTCTGCCTTGGTGCTCACACCAGAGGCTCACATGAGACCAGTGTTACAGGAGGCACAGCTGAGGCACAGGTAGGGCCCAACAGGATCTGTCAGGGGATGGTGGGTAGCGGAGGAAGCTGAGGCAGAGGTGGACCAACAATTTGGATCAGGAACGTGCCCCAGATCAGGCATGACCAGTTCCTGGCTGGGAACATGCCAGATGTTACAGGAGGCACGGATATGGCCCACCAGGGTCTGCCTGTAGATGGAGGGTAGCGGAGGAGGCTGTAGCAAAGGTGGACCAAGGGGATTGGATCAGGAATGCAATCCAAATTGGGCATGACTAGTTCCTGGCTGGGAATGCGCCAGGGCAGTGCTGTAGCACATTCCCATCCAAGAGGAACAGGTTGTGCAGCAGTTCAGGAGGACCAGAGCTGGAAACTGGGAACTGGCCTTAGAGGCTATGTGACTGGTTCCAAGGAACCAGGAACCAGCCACAGATGTGACATGGCTGGTTCCAAGCAAATGGGAACCAGCCAAGGACATGCTGTGACAGGTTCCTGGCTTAGTGGCCAGGGGGGGCTATGCCTATGCTGGCAGTGCTGCACCATAGACTGGATCCTCATCCAGTCTAGTCAACATACACATAGTGTTAGCTCTCTCTCATAGAGCTCGATGCCTCTGTACTGTAGTACTAGCAATCCCATCTCCCATACTCTGCCATACCTCTGCTTATGGTGTACAACGGTGCTTGTATGCCACCAACAGAACCACCCCCACCACTAGTTGCTCCAGCCTCTGGCATGAGCGCCAATAACAACTTCTGTCCCTCAGCAATACGGGAACCTGCTCCATCTGTGATCGGCCCAGTTCATCTCCTGGTTCTACCCCCACGCCCACGACCAATCATCGCTCTCCGATCCCTCTTGTTCCTCCCCCACTTTGGCCCCGTTCTCCTTGGCCCCGATCTCCCCTACTCCGGCAAGGCGCAACTCCATCGGCGCACCGGTATCGCCCGATTCCTCAACTGCGTGAAGGGCGACTAGGGAGCGCTTGGCGCTTGTTGGATCCGGGCAATGCGTTCGGACTTTGGCTGGGGCAGCTTCCCAGACAACAAGATGGAGATGCAAACGGCAATGTCAGCCACCCATATCTTTAGACCCTTTGGGCCAGCGTCGTTTCAGTTGAAAAGAGAGGCAAGCACCGCTACTCAAAAGATTGTTGAGGAATGCAACCAAGCACACATCTGGTGACTAGTCATCTTTTGTGTAGCGGTGCATGCCTCACTTTTCAACTAAGATGACCAGTCATCTTTTGTGTAGCGGTGTGCGCTTCTCAACGGAGGGGCATATCGCACACGTCTCAAGCCAACGAGCCTGTCAGCCACACGCTCGCACGTGCAAAGAACCACAAGCCTCGAAGTTGCAATAGGGGGAAGGGACGTGCTGTGTGGAACGATGGGGAGGGGCTTGGTGGGTTCGAAACAGGGGGAAGACGAGCGTGGGTCCGAGGACGGCGCCGGGGAGGGCTGGCAAGGGGGTGGCGGGTACCTCGGTTACAGGGAAGGTTACGATGACGGGTACAAAGAGGATTACGAGGACAGGCTTGAGGGCGGGTACGAGAAAGACGGTAGCAGGGGACCGGTTCGGTGGCAATGGCCGTAGTCACGAGGAGGATGGGTCCGTGGAAATGGGTACGAGAACGAGTAGGAAGAGGTCCGTTTTGAGCAGAGGTCCGTTTTGAGCAGAGGTCCGTTTTGAGCAGAGGTCCGTTTTGAGGGCGGTGTCGAGGACGGGTACGTGGAGGACACGCGCGACGACGGTTTTGAGGAGAGTGGCTACGACGAGAGTGATTAACAGGACGGCTTGGAAGAGGACGGTTTTTGAGCCGAGGATAGTTTTGAGGAGGGCGGTGACAACCACCGTAGTCACGAGGATGGCTACATGGAAATGGGTACGAGGAGGATGGGTAGGAAGAGGACGGTTTTGAGGACAAGACAGTTTTAAGCGCGGTGACGAGGACGGGTGCGATGATAAATCCATGATACGGGGTACGGTAGCACGCGTAGCCTCGACCAGCCAAGCCGACCGAGACCCAAGTCAGACGGGTCACCGAAACGCCGAACTCTTCCAACTCGGTGCCCAATCTCCGTGGTCCAAGCCGCACCTCCTCCGGTGGCAATACAAAAGCGACATTGGCATGCCTTCGCCCTTCCCAGGCGGAATCGCCACCTTGTTCAACCCGCCTCTTCAACCGAGGTTAAAGGTCATCACCCACTGGCACTCGACCTTGATCTCCACGCCCGCCTTCTTGGCCCACTTCCTCAGCACCCGGATCCCCAACCGGTTGGGCTCGCTAATCGTCGTATCCGGCAACCGATCCGCCAGCGGCACCGTTTCGATCCTCTCCATGGTGCCCCAAACGCTCCTCGCCCCCACCGTCTTAATCTTGACCCACGCATGCGCCACCTCTGTCTCGTACCTCTGGTAAAAGTCGCCGTAATCGCGGTCAATCTCGATCGTCATCCTCTCCCTCCGCTGCGAATACGCCCACAGCTCCGACGCTGCTGGCGGCGTTTCTCCGCGCTCGGCGGCGCGCACCGCGAGCCGATGCTCGACTTCGTCGTTGAGCATCGTCACGAGCACCGTGGTCAGGTTGTTGCCCAGCTCCCAGTCGTCCCGAAGCGTCTCAAACGTGTACTCCGGAAAACGCCACTGGAGAATCTTGAGCCAGTCGACCGTGTTGATCTGGAAGCCGTACGAGAGCGCCACGTGCGTCGCGTAGCTCTTGGAGCCGTGGTTCGGTGCAGAGGGAAGCGATGGCGCCGGCGAGAGCAGCCGTGCGGATCCGGCGGTGGAGGCAAGCGTGTCGATCGTGAGAGCAGAGTTCGGCATGGTGGCGCGTAGGAAGTGTCAGTGACCGGGGGAGATTGTGGTCTGGCGCTGGTGAAAAGAGGGAGGAAAGGAAGGGGAGGGGGGAGGGGGAGCTAGGATGCGTTTTGGTAGCAAGTGAAGGAGACGGGGGGGAGCTCTGGATCGCCCTATTTATCCCTTTTTTTCGCAGCAGCGTCGGCCGGTCCTGGCCCCAACCCCCCTATCTCATTTCCTCTCTCTGAGCGCCTTCGGTCAAGGGACGCCCGGGGAGAAGGGAAAGGGGGGGGGGGGGGGGAGAACCGCTGGCCCACCACGTCCAATGATGACCGCCAGCGTTCACGTCATCCACTTCGGAAACGCTTCGAACTGCACGCTACGTCCGCTTTCCGGCCACTGCGGGCGTGTCCAGATCCAAGAGTGCGAGGCGGGAAGGCAGCGCCTTAGGGATTCGTCGTATTGCTCGCATCGGTGTGGAATGCACACTGCGCCTACGCCAGGTACTGTAGCGAGCACGGTGTGCGGCCAATAGGTGTCAGGAGGCGCTGAGTGTAAGACGAGCCACCTCTAGGATTTCCAAACATTTTGCCGATGACTGTAACGTCGTTGCTGTCACGGTGGATGCGAAAGATGGCGATCTCGGCCCGTCTGGTTCGGTTGGCGGGCGGTGGGGCTGAGCTGTTCGGAAGAGGATAGACAGCGAGGGGATCGGGCTCGCAACGCCAAAGAAGGCACGTTGACTCACCATCAACGACGGCACGCTTGTTTCATGGTACAGACGCGACGATCGAGTGGCCAAGTCAGCATCGAGCATCGAGCAGACGTGCGCGGATGCACGAGGGTCTGGGCCCACGAGGGCGCAAGGGTGGAAGGGGATGGTGGTGGTGGCAAGTCATCATGAATGACACGTCCATTTGACGGCGGCGTTTAAAAACGGGGCGGCGCGCGTCGGCTTTGGCCAACAACAGAGCGCAACTAAAAGGCGGCCCACATGCTGCCTCCCGCAGCAGCATTCAGTCTGGTTGAACTCCTCCATCAGTCTCGCCAGTCACCTCGCCGCCCAGCCTTCATTGCGCTCCCTTGGTCGCTCCCTACCGCGCCACAATCAGCAATGCCAACGCAGCTAGCCACACTCTGCAGGCACGTCAGCCTGCTAGCCACGCGCTCAGGCTGCCGTCCCAACGATCCATCCAGCCTCTGTTCTTGGCCACCCTGTTGGGCTCAGCGTCTTCGCTTGGTTTTTCCCCACGCCACGACCTAGTCACCGTACTTCAACTAGCATTCACCCCTTTCCACCGCTATCACGTCACATCCCACCACCTATTTGTAACAAGTCCTCGCAACAGCCCCTCTTCCCGCGCCGTCCGCCCCAAAGACAACATCCGCAACTGCGTCATTTCATCCCTATAACCGCCCCGATTAGGTCGTTCGGTATCATGACCTCTCCCAGATAGATTCGCTTGGCTTGACGGTGAGCGAGCATCTTGTAGTAGTATCCGAGGACGGGGAGGCTGTGGAAGGATTCGTCTTTGCCCTTCTGCATCGTATGGAGATAGAATGGCAGCCGAAAGAAGAAATCGCCGAGCTGATAGGTGCGCGTGCCTTCGTTGCCTTGCAGTTTAGCGAGCTCGTCCGTGAATAAGAAGTTCAGGTTCACAGGCGTCGAGAACGCGGTGACTTCCGGATCGAATTGGATGGACGAAACCAGTCTTGCTTCTGGTTTACCTTCTAGCCCCTTGGCAAGCTCATGCTTGAGGAACTTGATGAAAGTCGACCGCTGATCCTCGGTCGCTAGAAATATGTTGGGGAGTGCGGGATAATGGCTGTGGACGTCTTGTTCCACCTGTCCTATCTGGAATAGCCGGGCGGCCTCTTCTTCATCAAAGCGAGCATGCGCGGCTTCGGATGGGTCTGCCGTGCTGTGTGCAGCTGGGGTATAAGCGTGGCTCGATGCCTCTCCATCGTTGGAAAACGGAGGCCACCCGTGGCCGGACGCATCGTGGAATTGTGTGTGGCTGCCGTACCACTGGAGCGCTGCTGGTGCTGGGCCGCGGATCGAGACCGAGGAAGCGCCTAAGCGCCAAGGGTCGGGGTTCGAGGCATCGTGGAAGGATGTGGCCGCTTGTGGGTCCCCATGGTGCTGCTCATAGTCCCAAAAGCTTGATCCGACGGCGTGGGACGGCGAAACTTGGTGCTGCGCCGCCTGGTGTGCGTTCGGAACTCGCCAGTGGGCGCTAGCATACGCCTGCCAGGTAGGGAGAGGCTCAGCTTCCGAGAAATGCGCAGTGTAGCCCCCCTGCCAGTACGGATGGACGGTGGCAAGCTGAACAGACTGAGGATTGACGCTGTAGACGTGCCAGGGGACAGCAGGTGGAAACGGAGATGGAGCGGTCTGTCGATAGAAAGCGCCGGCATGGTAGGCAGTGACGGGTTGAGCGGGTGCCGCATGCAATACGGGCGGGAGCGCGTGAGAAGTGCTGTCTTCCTCGTGGTCAGTGGCAAAGTGGGTCACGACGTCCTCTACGGGATCGCGATTAATATCGATTCTTGGGGCAACGACGAGGTGCAAGGCGCAGAGCCCAGCAAGGAGCCAAACGAGGACGTGCATGGGTTTTGCGTTGCTGTGATGGACAAGGGATGAGAGGGAGGTGGGAGCTACGATGCGAGGAAAGGACCAGAACGGAAAGGGGCAGGGATACGAGTTTGGGTTGGTTTTCATTTATATGCGTCAAAGGCGCAGGCCGAGCATAGCCTTGTGTGCAGGGTCGTCCCATGCGAAGATGGCGTCTATTGCGGCAGCTTGCCGTGAATGCTTGCAAGGCAAGCGTCCGCTCGATCGTGAGGAAAAGAGGCAAAAGCGAGAGGCGGTGGCGAGGGTGCAAGTGGCCCGGGCTTGTCGCAGGCGCCGGCGATGGCTGCCTTGAGCTTATGACGCGGGGCGAGGCAGCCCATGCATGGCGCCGCAGTTGCGCCGGGATGGTGCGACGCCGATGGTGGTGATGGCGGTGCGAGAGCCACCAACGCTGGCAGCGAGCCGTAGCAATAAGAATAGACAGTATATATGAGCCGTGTGCTCCTCATCCGCTCCATCGGCCGAATGCGCTTCACTCATGATTATGATTACGATTCTTACTCGTTGCAGCTCCAGATCGAAATCGATAGCAGCCATCGATCAGGATTCCGCCCTCCGGTGGGCCATGGCCCGACGATAGTCACAGTCATAAGTCATGGTTTGGGCAAGCCCGCGCTCCTATCAGGGCGTAATCCCGATGAGCCTTACCGAAATGACTGTGACGGTGGGCAGGTGTGAGCGTGAGTTGTCCGGACAAAATGGGGCAAGCTCCGGTGCCCTGCCCTTTTTCATTTTATTTTTCTTTTTTTTCTTTTTTTTTTTCATTTTATTTTTTGGGGGCACGGGCCAGCCCTCGCCGTTCAAGAGCGTCAAACCGAGCTGGGCGCGTAAGTTTACTCGCAAAGCGCAGTCAGCTAGACGCACGAGCCATGGGCCACATCGGCCGTTCAAATCACCGCTCTCCAACCCGAAGCATTCACGATTAGTAGGCGGTCGCGCGGGTTGCCTATCGACTTGACTCGGTTCATCTTTCACCTCGGCGGTTACGAAACGCTCGGCAAACCTCGCCTGATTTTGCATTAGTCACGCTGTCGGGGCGTAGCGGTGGTTTCAGAGCGAGCTCGGCGTCATCCGGAAAGCGGAGCGCCCGAATGCGAGCGGTGAGTCGGAAAGGGGTGCATCCGTCAAGCGCGCATTGCGACAGTCGGACCGTTTGGGCCAGCGTAGAAAGCGGAACAAGGCAGACAGGTGTACAGAGGGCCCACTCCTAATCCAAAATCGTATTTGAATCTAGGTGCAGGTGCTTACCAAGGCGGAGACGGAGGGTGCGGCCTTGCGGCAACAAAAAAAAAGGCCGCCATCGTCAAGATTCTTAAATCATATGGGACCTCGGACGCCACGGCTGACCCGCCCCTGGCAAGTCACGCGGACGCTCTACAAGATGAAAACGAACCATTGAGTCTAGGCTGCTTCTCGGCGCCTCCGCTGCTCATAGCTTTGGGAGTTGAGGAATCCAACCAAGCGCACATCTGGTGACTAGTCATCTTTTGTGTAGCGGTTGGCACCTCACTTTTCAACTTTGGGGAGGCCATTTATTCATCATTGCCACGCTGGCATCCATGTTCTCCGACAGGCAAACGGGCGGCTACGGCTTTGCCTTGCAAGGCTCGTCCTCGCCAAGCTCAGCAGCATGGCCTGAGCCACAAAGCCGAGCGCCGCAAGCAAACTTGGACCGCCTCGATGCCAGCGCAACAGGCGAGCCCCTCCCACACAACCAACTGCCGGTCAGCAGTGGAAGCGCAAGCGGTGGCCGAGCCCAAAATCCAAGTACACAGCCATAGGCATCCATGCAAACACGGAGCCGAACAATGTGCGTCTGTCGCAGACTAAGGCGAGGTCGACAGCCGCCTCGCCCCACCTTTCTTCCGCTCCTCCATCTCTGCTGCTTTCGTTGCTCGCATCCAACGCACCCACCACATCCGAATCCGTTCGCAGCAAGCCCCCGTCCTACCAGTTGAAAAGTGAGGCATGCACCGCTACACAACACATGACTAGTCACCAGATGTGTGCTTGCTTGCATTCCTCAACTCTCGACGGTCCTCTCGCTCGGCATCTTTTCCTCGAACTCGCCTCTGTTCACCTACTCGCACCGGTCTTGTTCGTATTTGTTCCCGCAAAAGCCCGTCGAGGATAGCGTGCAAAGCATACCCCGCTTATTCTACGACGCTTGGTCGGGGCGCGGCGAGACGGGCGTAGCGCACTCGTCGGGGCAGGGCTCGCACGTCTTCATTTCGATCTACTGGCGTTTCTCGTCAAGCTCGACTGCAAGTAGCCAAGGTTTCCCCTCGAGTGTATCCGCATGCTCGGCGAAATGCAGCCTAGGTGGCCAGGTAGGCTTTTGGCGCCCTCGAAAAACGGTACGCGTGCGAAACTCGAGGTGGTAGCGAAAAGGATTGAAGGATGCTCTTGGGGAGAATAGAATAGTGAGATTGTGGAAAAGTCACTGGAGCGAGCCTGGCGAAGTGATACCTACGAGCAAGAGATAGAGGGCGGCTGTGCCTCACGGCTTGGTAGTGCGCACCCGAGAGGTTGACAAGTACAATGCGAATGCTAAATGGTCTGGGAGAGAGTCAGACAGCGCACAGAGCACCGCATACAGCCAACAGGGAAACTCCTCCCCTATATAAGGGTCGTGCACCTGAATGTTCACTAGTTTCCCTCTTCTCCACGATTCCTGACTATCACTCTCTTCTCATTCTTACTATCCTAACCGCAGCAAGCGCGACATCGCCCTGGTTTTCACATCCATCTTGCGCACGGATGCCCCTCGTGCTGTTACCATACACCAACAGTCACACAGCCGTCATCCTATTGGTTCTTTTGGACGCCAAGCTGGATGGACCGTACATCGTGCGCGTGCACTTCCGCACTGACTCGGGACGGACGAGACGCGCCCGCGTAGGATGGGGGTATGTGTGGTTATCCCTGTCGCCATCGACGCGAGGTGACGAGCGTTAGGGCAAGCTGCGACGGTCGTCTTGGTGCTCGAGGTACTACTATCTCGCACGATAAGCCACGCGAATGCAACACAGCTTTCGGACGCTCGGACTAGGCGCTTGACATCACTGCTTGCCGACGCACCCACGTTCCGTTGCTCGATCCTTTCGCCTCTGATTTCAAAGTCCATGATCAAGTACGGGAACGCACGATACCCGTTCAGTCTGCAGCTGCCCGTCGCTATATCTCTACATCGTGGTTTCGCGCTGACACTTCGAGACCTTCTTGTAGGGTCTACACAGTTGTAACGTTCGGTCTCGGTCGTTCGCTATCGGCTCGGTTCGATTCGTACGGCGGCCGTGTCGCTTGTCTTGCTCGTCCGTTCGGTCTGGTTCGGCTCGTGGCGTGTCTGAGT
>JALNIF010001303.1:0-21141 GCA_026284005.1 Thecaphora frezii | reverse complement strand
TAAAAATAAAATAAAAGAAAGGTTTCTATTGAAATTCGATTACTACTCGGTCGACTTGCTCCGCTCCTGTTTCTTGAGTCGCCGCTCCATCTCCAAGAATGCCTTCATCGTCGGATCCAGGTCGCCTATCGCCCGATTCACTTCCTTCTCCGCTCTGGCGCGGGCGTCTTCGCCAGAAGCCTCGCTCTGGTCGGATGGGAAGGCGCCCAAGAGGTCCTCGTGCCACTCGCTTGCAGTCACGGGTGGCTCGAGCGCGAGCAACCGCTGTCGCACAGCTTGCAGCTTCGAGTGGAAGTCTTCGAGGTCCTCGGCGTAGATATCGTAGGCGCAGTGGGCGCAGCCTGTCATTCAAGCAACAGATTGTGGTCAGTCGGAGAGACCGTCAGCACATGCTATAGAAGATGTAGCACGCTAGAGACCTCTCGAAAAGACTCACCAGACATGCAACACTCTGTGCGTCGGCAGCAATGATGGGCCCATGAACGAAGGGGGCGAGCAGACGCGGTTGGGCACGAGGAAGGGGTCGTCGAGTTCAGAGCCATGCCTATTCTCGCAGGATCAGCTAGTGCGACAACGCTTGCGGGACTTACCGTCGGGCCCCGGCGGCTGCGGCTTGAGTGGGATCGTGATACCACGGATGACGATCAGCCCCAGGGATCGGTTTTCTGCCTCATACGCTTCAGCCTTGTGCTCGAGGCCGTCGTCCCTGGCCGTCAGGGGGGATTTGGCTTTGGATGGATGGACCTCGGCCGCCAGCATTTTTCGGCTGAGGTCGACAGCGCCGTCGGATTGGCCGCCGCCAGCCTCGACGCACGATCCCGCAGCCGAAGCGGTCGACAGGGTCGTGACGGTGTCGGGCGAAGCAACAAACGTAGAGCGAGGGTAACGATTGGCCAAATTGATCCCCCGCCCTGCCGATGCGGCAGACAAGTTGACAAAGACAAAAAAGCAAGGAAGGAAAACAGACATGGATGCGCACGGGCACGGTCGGTGTTAGAGGAGCGCCACGCCATCGGATTTCTGCCTCGCTAGGGCACGAGATGCCGTTTAGACCACTAAAGCTCACTTCCGCGCGCCGTCCCACGGTCTCTGCTGCCGATCATCTTGTGGACCTCTTCGCCGAGCGAAGAGCTCGTCTCAGCACTACTGCCGTCACGCTCCCACTCGAGGACCCGGTACGCCTCTAGAACGATTCTCGATGTGTGGTATCCTCTCCACGAAGCTGCGGCCGATCCGCCACTTTGATCCGTGGTAGAGGACGTCCCAACGGTGGGGCCGAAGCGGTACTCTTGCTCGATCCGTTTAAAGAGGTCCCGGCATCGGACGTTGGCCTTGAGCCGGGCGCAGAGCAAAAAGGCGCCGCTGAGCTTGCGGTTGAGGCTGTACGTCTCCTGCGGCGGAGGCGTGAGCCGTTCCTTGAGCATCAGCGGGATCTGTTCCTTGACTCGGTCGGTGATCGTCTGCGACTCGAACGGGTAAGGGTCCGGCGAACCGTCGCGAAAAGGCTCTCCCAGTACAATCATTGAGTCGACGTGGGCCTTTTCCATCCTCTGCAGTGTAGAGCGGTGGCAAAAGGGCGGGGCAGGCGTCAGTCTAACATTCTGGTTCCCTTGGTGGATGGCGCTAACCTCCGCACGCTCTGCAGCCCTCCAACGCCCAGCTCCCCTCAAACGCTCCGCGCAAAAGGATCGAGATGCTACTACTCACCTCACTCTCCTGGCCCGTCAGGTAGCCCACCTTGCGGCTCCACTGGACACACTCATCGTGGTCGCCGCGGATGGCGGCCTGCAGCATCTTGAGCCAGTTGTCCATAAACTGCTTCGAGTACTCGCGCGTCGCACCAAAGTCGATGAGTTGGATCTTGCCGCTGCGCTCGTTGTAGAGGAAGTTGGTCCAGTTGGGGTCGGTCTGCATCAGTCGGAAGCGGAAGAGCTCCGAGAGCGCCAGGTTGAGGATCGACTGAGCAATCCGGTCGCGCGTCTCCTGCGTGTACCGGGCGGCCTGGGTGAGGGGCCGGCCGCGCATCATCTCAGTCACCAGCACCCTGCTGGTCGAGAGCTTGTCGACGACCTTGGGCACCTCAAATTCGGCCGAGCCTTGTAGGAGGGTCCGGAACCTGCGGCCCATCTCGGCCTCGCGCGTGTAGTCGCACTCTTCGCGCAGCTCTTGGCTCATGACTTTAAGCGAGTTGTCGAGAAACAGGCCCTTGGGTAGCAGCGCCGAGGCCGAAACGATCCAGCGGATGTAGGAGAGGTCTGAGTCGATCGATTCGAGCACGCCGGGGAACTGGACCTTGACGGCGACGCGCTTCCCGGCCATCTCCGGGTCCTCGTAGTCATCGCGAAGCGTGGCAGAGTGGACCTGTCCGATCGATGCGCTGGCAAAGGGAATGTCGTCGAACTTGGAGAAGTACCTCTCCTTCCAATCGGTAACGCCGTACTCGGCCGCCATGACCTTGTTCATCTGCCAGACGGGCATATAGTTGGCGGCGTTCTGCACCCGGAGCAGCACCTTTTCGATCTGCGGCGGCAGCATCTTTGTGTCTTGGATTGAGAGGAACTGGCCGAGCTTGAGCGCAGCACCGCGCATCGTCGAGAGCTTGTCGACGAGGCGCGCTACGTTTTGCTCGGAGAGGACGAGGCTACCGGTGGAGGCATCGGCCGACGAAGACGGCGAGGATCCACGGAAAAACTGTCCAGCGGTGCCGACGGCGAGCCCGGCTCCCAGGGTGCCGTAGTGAAAGAGGCGGCCCAGGCGCGAGGACGGCACCTTGGCGGCTCGAAGGGGCGTCTCGCGCACCTCGGTGGCCGCATCATACTCTTCCTCGTCGGTGAGCTGGTGCTGGGGCTCCTTGCTCGTTCCAGCTGCCTCACTCGATGAAGGCAAAGCGGAGGGCCCTTCCGACGTAGAGGTCGAAGCGCTGTGGATGGAGGACGTCGCCGTTGCCGCCGATCTCGCCGTAGCAGGAGGTTCGGATCCCACAACTTCAGCCTTCCGCTCCGCCTCGGTAAGCTCCTTAAGCTGCGTCTCTTCCCTTGGATACTCTTCGTTGGCCTGCTGCGGCTCGGAAGCAGCCGAGCCAAAGTAGCTCTCGAGGCTGTGGTCCAGTCGCCGCAGCAGCTCCTCCCGCCTGTGCTGATCGCCGTCCAGCGGCGACCGCGACGGCGCCGAGTCCGCAGTAGTAGATGCGTCTGCGACGGAAGCCATTCCAGCGGAGGTGGGCTCCGGGGTCTCTCTTCCGCCGTGTACGACCTTCATCTCGGTGTAGGTCCCATCCGGCGCCTGGGGCGGCAGAGAGACCTTATCGGTCAGATCGAGCGGGGTGGCCGGAGCCGGCGAAGCGGCCGTCTGCGCCTGGAGCGGTGATATCGAGGCATCTATACCATGTGCGGTCTCGGCGCCGAGCGCATTGTGCCTAAAGCCCGGAACTTCAGGAGCAGCTGGAGAGGCAGCGCCCTCCAGCTTAACGGCCCGCAGCTGCGTCGACCAAGGCCTCAACTTTGGCCGTGTTGACGGCAGTCCGGGTGGAGGAGGCGATCCGGATGCATCGTGATCCGCTCTCGCTGCCACCGAGATGGCTCTGTTAGCGTCTAGGTCGTGCAGGAGGAGGTTGCGTGGAGGGTTCGGGTCATTGGACACCGCTTGCTCGCCGAGCTGCGTCGAGGTTCCATCGAGAAGCTGATGCGTAGGCCAAGGACGTGTGGGGCCGCCGTGCGACGCCGGTGGTGGCGCTACGATGACGCGCTTGGTGATCAGACACACGGCGGATGCCACCGCAGCCGCATCGTTGAGCGACGAACGGAGCATGGTGGGCGAGAGTGGGCGAGATCGCCGAGGCGGCGCAGCGCGGCGAAAGGCCGTCTAGCGGAAAAAAGGGGGGAGAGGCCAAGCGGGAGACGATTTAGGTGGAGCAGCAGAGGCGCTAAGCGGCCAGGTCGAGATTGGTGTTGCTGAGCCTGGTGCGGTGGTGAAGGATGACAAGCGAGCGGGTGAGCTCGGGTCGAGCGGAGCAACAAGATGAAGACGGGGTGGCCGCCGACGCGGATGGGAATCTTGAAGCGAGCTTGCCAAATCAAGCGCCGTCTCAGTCTCGGAAGTCGGGCCGACCTCCACAACGCCAAGCGCTGCCGATGCGCCACGCCCACCTTTTCGGGAGCTGCAGCCCCAAAACCACACGTCGCCAGCAGCACTGCGGTGCAAGTCACCCGTGACTACATACATGTGTAACTCTGGAGAATAGAGCGGCGGGTGTAGCTGTGGCTGGGAAGAAAAGGCTTCGGGTCCATCGGCTTGGCCGGGCTTCCAGCGCGCAAAGTAACGGCGATGGGGACGTGGAGAAGCGCCGCGGAGTAGTCACAGTCACCAGTAACACTCGACTCGAACCGCTCAAAGGGCCTAAAAAAGGGTGAGCGCAGCTTGACTCGAAATAAATGAAAATCCAACTGCATAACTACCTAAGATAACTCTCTCACCAGGGTAAAGTCCCGCGCCGGCTTTGGCCTTGCAACGGCAGCGAAACCGCCAGCTGGGAATGCTGGGTTAACAGACGCTTTCGATGCCAATAATATCACAAATGTACCTTGACTTGGCACCCACGCAACCGAGAAACGTGTAAAGGCTAGGCGACTCGGCCAGCTTGCCGGTTCTTGCTTCCAAGGCGCTGCGCACTGCTTCCGCCTTGACATAACTCGCTAGCACCACCGACCCTTGCCACCGCCACCACCGACCGCATCGCCGTCCCCATCACGCGCGTCCGACTCGCACCTTGGCACACTCCCGTCGCAGGAAGGCCACGCACATACGACGCTCGGCGAGACCCACCTTGCCCTGCCTAACAGACTTGCACCAGCTCTGGCACGCGCGCGACGAGTAGCCGTCATCCTCTCTCTTCAACACCGGCGAGGAGACACACCCACCGCCCAAGGCCAAGGACGTTGCTACTTAGCGTCCCGCCATCTCGTATCACGTCGCCCTGCCCCCGTACCCCTCGTGCACTGAAAGGCTGAGCGCAGGCCGCCTTCATCGCCCACTGCAGCGATCAACGCCAGCAAACGAGGCGGCAACGGTCATGCAGCACCAAGACGACTCCGACCCTTGTGCGCCTGATCCTTGCCAGTGCGCGGCCGGGAAAAACATGCTGGAGCACGAGGTGCCGACTATATCGACATGCTCCAGCAGCAGCAGGCCGTTGCCATCAGAACAGCGGCGTGGCGGCCGGCAATCAAGCTCACGATTGTTATGGACCTCCGTGATCCTGGCGACCTTGCTGCTCGGCCTGCTGCCCTTCGCAGGCGCCCAGGCCACGTCTTCGCCGACCTCATCCATTTCAAGCACAGCTACGGTGACGCCGACCGTGACGAGCACTAGCCTCTCGATTGCAACCGCTACCCCGGTCGCTCTCAATGATTCGACCGTCGTACGGTCGCACCTCGATCTCAACGCGACCTCCGGAGCCTTCTTCAACTTCACCGTCCCTGCGAGCGCCTACGCCTTCGACAACACCGTTCGCACCTGGGTTTCGCTCTCCCTCTGCTCCGGACCGACCATCAACCCTTACAACATCACCAACACCACGCTGCTGGAGAGCCTTGGAATGAGCGCCGATGAAGCCCAGGCAGCCACCAACGTCCGCATGTATGTCTCGTCCGACAGCAACAAGCAGCAGCCGGGCCCCGACACCGACGGCATCTCGTCGAACTGGAAAGGATACGCCCAGGGAGGCTGGGTCGCCCTCGAGCTGGACGTGCGGCAGCGGAACGAAGACAGCGATCAGCCCATCTGGATCGGCATCTGGCCCCCGGCCGATTTGCGCAACCAGACGTCGGGGACGTACGAGCTGCAGCTCGTCACGAGCACCGTCGGTAAGTTGGTGTGGCCAATCTCTACATCGGGCATCCTTCCGCGGAAAACTGACATCACCACCTGGTAAATGTTTCCTACCTTTTCTCCACCGCGGTCCCTCTCCCATCTTTCATTTTTCGCCTCAATCTTTCTCATCTTCTTCCTCCCTCCCCCTCCCGGTCCACCGTTGCAGGCAAGATGGAGTCGGTGGACGACATGCGAAGAGGGCGGCTAGACGATACCGACACGACCAACGCCGTTTTCCTCTCCTTCAACTACACCGATCCCGCGCCGAACCTGACCGCCATCGTGTTGCCGACGCAGGGCAGATTCTCGCTGGCGTCAGTCGCGCACTTCAACTCCTCCTTTTGCGCGATCAACGACGCGTGGAATGCGCTGCAGCAGAGCACGCAGAATATCAGCATCGCCAGCACCGAGACGGACCGCTTCTCGCTCTACAACAGCGTCACAGACGACCGCCGCAGGCAGTTCCAGATCGGCGGCCTCCAACCAGGCACCAACTATACGGCCTGGTTGGTGCAGACCGAGGTAATCAACAACGACACCTCCAAAGGTCTGACATACACGCTTTTTCCGGCCTTCAAGATGCTGACGAAGCGGAACGAGTTTTGCCGGCTGGTGCACGACGTGCCGTTCTGCCCCAACGTGGCCTACTCCATCCCCGTCAATCCCGACGTCTCGACGGAACGCGCGCTCGCCATCATCAACGAGACCGTGACGCCCAACTACGCCAACTTTAGCAGGATGATCGACACATTCCCCTGCGGAGACCCGGCCTTTGGAATGTACTCGTATGTGCAGAGCTGCGACAGCTGCAAGCAGTCCTACCTCGACTGGCTGTGCGCCATAGCGATGCCAAGGTGCACCGACACCCTCGACGATCCAAGCTCGCAGTCGTGGGCGAGTCAGGACGGTAGGGACCTGACCGGCGCACCCACCGGTCTCAACACGGAGCTCCTCCCGTACATCGTCAACCGCAACGCCAGCACGTCGCGTCGCAGTTACATTGGCCAGGAGCTACGCGCCGGTGCGTACGGCGAGCTGCTGCCCTGCATCTACAACTGCTACTATGTAGAGCGTACCTGCCCGCCGTTTGTGAGCTGGAGCTGTCCTGTATGGGACGTCACGGCGCAGCGCGACTACGGCACCTTTGCCGATAGCGGTGGCGAAGGCATCGGCGCGGCGGAGAATGGCGGCGCTGGATCCGATGGGACGAGATGGGGAGGCCCCCAGCGGTACGTCTCAATCGACGGGTTCGGCAACGCCTTCTGCAATGCGTTAGGCGTCGATATCCGACTGCTAGAGTCCAATTCGGCCCGCAGTTCAGCTCGAATCAGCGGTTGGGCGGCTCTTGTTCCGCCGCTGCTGGTTGTAGCTGCAGCAATCTTGTAGTATCGCCTTTCCCCTATGCCCCCTTTCCCCTCACGATGGCTAGCTGATAGCCCCTCGCGGTCACGGCATCCGCCTTCGGCCATGTTGCCCCTGCCTCGTCACACCGCGTCACAGAAATTTCCCCTTTCTCCCTACCCTGGTCCTCGCCTAGTCACCGTCTTCTTTTAGCATTAGATCCATGGACACTATTGGTTATCCTTCCACTCCAGTCTTCCTTCCTGCCTCGTGGAGGGGGCATGTAAAACGAAATGCGAGCTCTAAAGATCAACGTCATCAAGCTGTCTTACGCTCGTGGGTGGAATTTGGTCGCGACGGCGCCCTCAAAAACGGCCGCGTCGGCGTGGGTCGAACCGTAGCGTTCGCATCCGCGGACACTAGCGATGGAGATCCATCACCGGAGCTAGAAACATGGCCCAATGTACGCGGAGGTTAGACGGCTGTGCCAAGTTCGGGAGCCCGAGGCGAGTTGAAGGTCCTAGCTGGCGGTTGGGCAAAGTGTAGTTAGGCCACAGTGACCACCTTCGTTTCGCGCGAGTCGAGCCACAGGTCCCGATGGTGGAACTGGGTGATCGAGCCTGCAGGCATGTAAGCGGGCGTCAGTTTCTCGTTCGTTGTTGTTATTTTAGTTTTATTTTTATTTTTTATTTTTATTTTTTATTTTTATTTTTAATTTTTATTTTTAATTTTTCAATTTTTTCCCTTTCCTCTGGGTTGCGCTCCGCCGCCGAATAATACTAAGGGCGACTATTCGCGGCGGGTTGGACTTTGGGTCAGACGGCAACGCAAAGCGTGGATGACTACAAGTGTGCAGCCGGCGGATACGCTACCTCTTGCCCGTTTGTCCAAGCGAAAGTGGAAGCCCAGCCGTCACATACTCTCCAACTATCCCTGTGTGGCCAATAGGCTATGTACTTGGCAGGCTCAACCGCAAGGTGGAACCGAGATCACACTACACGCATATCTGGCGAAAATAGGTGAATAGGAGAGGTAAGCAAGTAGTTAATTACCGTACTCTCTGTATTGGGTGAGCCGTCGGAGCCCTTATTGAGTAGACTACTCTTGTATCTCGGATGGACGCGTAAGGCTAGAAGGGGGCCACGTCGAGGTGGATGCGGTATTTCCGAGGCAGGCGAGCGACGCAAAAGTCACGAGCGTCAGCAAACGGGCCAAAGGCCAAGCCAGGCCAAATGCCCCTACGCCCGTGGGAGCCAGCCAAGCCCCCAAGAGCAAGCGAAAGCCCCAAGCGAAAGCCCCAAGCGAAAGCCCCAAGCGAAAGCCCCAAGCCAAAACCATCACAGTGGCGGTCGACTGCGAGTCGAGTAGAAAGCGGCGAGTGTGGACGAAGGACTGTATTGATTTGGCAGGCTTACCGCACGCACACCGCACACACTGCTCTACTCTCTCTCACACACACACACGCACACGCACACACGCACACACGCACACACGCACACGCACACGCACACACCCCGTACGCTTTGCGCCCAGACGGCCCAATCCCGTCCAGCCATCCTTCTCGACTCTTCAGCGCAATCTCTCCCAATCCCCTTCTCCCTTCTCCACCCTTTACCCGATCCCGTCTCCTTTATCCCCGCTTCCGCCTTGTAACCTCCTTCACCCCTGCCTCTCTTCGCCAACTCTTCTCCACCGTCACCTGTGATCCCTCGGGGCGTATCGACTGGCTCGCCCAACACTTACAGCCGCACTAGCCACCCTCGACGTCGAAGCAGAGCAAGCATTCATTTGGCTCTGGTCGACGTCCACCAGCCTGATCCGCCTGACCAGTTCACCCCTTCCTCTCTCTTCGCCTCTTTCATCCCACCGCCACCGACACCTTGCTGCCCGCAGCCTCGCAGCATCGACCATCCGAGAAGCCGACCGCTTTCTTCTCACGTCGAAACGCAACTCGACTTGCCCCCTCGACAACACGGCGCGGCAGGGTTGCGCAGCAGCGCGTCCACAGAGACGAGGGAACGCCAGGTGGTCTATCATTTTACGCTGGCAGACTATCGAGCCTTGGCTTTCCACGTTTACGACTTCACCCTCTATACCATTCCAGACCATCCTACACCACCACCATCTTTTGCCCTCGGCCGACGCTCCATCCTCGGCCGACGACTAGGACACCATCAAGATGGCAAAATCCAAGGTCCCACCTCGGACCAGCTCGGCACCACCTCCAAAGCTTGCCGCCGCCGCTGCCGCCGCTGCTGCCGCCCAGCAACAGCAGCAACAGGCCGCCAAGCAGCAGCAGCAGCAACAACAACATCATCAGCAGCTGCTGCACGCCTCGACCCCGCCGAGGACCGCGTCGCCGTCATTACCTCACGACGGCGAGAGCATGCAGTCATCTTCCAAGAAGAAGAAGAAAAAGTCCAAGGCCAAGGCCAAGGACTCCGACCTTTCAGCCCAGACTTACGACCTCGATGATCGTCTTAGCGCTCGCCCTCCATCGCCTTCTGCCATCTCCGCGACGGCTCAGGCGCAGGCGGATCTGTTGGCCACCGCGAGTGACCTCTACCGACGGATCGAGGCCGATCCGCATGGCATCCCTGATGACGATGCTTATTGGACTTCGCTACCAGCCCATCTTCGCACCTTTATCCGGAATGCCTTGCCGCTCGGGCAATTTCCTCCGTCGGCGCAGGCTGCGCTCAACGGCAATCCGAATGACCCCAACGCCCGACACGCTTCGACCCAGGCGATGATTGCTGTGGCGCAGCAGCTGGCACAGGCCGCCCACGCGTCGCAGAGGCATTTGCAGCAGTTTCCACCGGGCACCCACCCGTACCCGCCGCTGCCCTTTGACCCCTCGATCTTCGCCGACCTGGCCCTCCATCCCGACCAGCCGCTGCCGCTGCACCCGCACCCCAACTCGGGCGCCACCGTCGGGTCCATGGTAAACGGCAACCACGCCGCTTACGCGCACGGTCATGTGCAGTACACGACCAGCTCGAACCCCCCGCCTACGCAGCCGCCGGGAGAGCCGCTGCCCGCTCCCGTCGTCCTGGTCAACGAGTACGGCGAGGAGACAGGGGACTACGACGATGAGTACTACAGCGAGGACGAGCTCGACCACGATGGGACAGTCCTCGATCATCGGGGCAATGTTATCCAGACAGCCAACGGCATCTGGATGCAGGAAGACGCGGAACGGATGGATGGGCACCGCCACCACCATCACCATCACAACGGTGTGCTCTCTGCAACAGCGGGGCAGGAGTCTACGCCTTCGAAGAGTAAGAAGAAGAAGAAGAAGAAGAAGGGGACGTCCGCTCAGTCCATAGCAGCAGCCAACGAGGCGGCTGGCGGCCCGCACTACGACGCACCAGCGCAGCCCCAGATGCCCGCGACGAGGCAAGCGCGGTCGCCGGCATCCACAGCGATCAATGCGGGCTCCAAGACGGCGCCGAGTCAGCCGCCGCCCAGCTCCCGGGCTGCGGGCAAGCAGCCGATGACGTTCAGCTCGACGGGCAAGGCGCCCGCGAGGCCAGCCAACGGCGCACCGCCGCCAACGTCCAACGCTGCTGGTAAGCGGCCCCTGGCAGGTTCGCTTCGCTCCAACTCGCACGCCCACGGCAAGGCTGCATCTCCGCCGGCTCGTATCTGGTCGACCAGCTCGGTGGAAGAGAGAGACCGGATCAAGGAATTCTGGCTCGGCCTGTCGGAAAAGGACCGTCGAGAGCTGGTCAAGCTGGAGAAGGAAACGGTGCTGAAAAAGATGAAGGACCAGCAAAAGCATGGATGCACCTGTGCCGTCTGCGGTCGCAAGCGATCCGCAATCGAGGACGAGCTTGAGGTGCTCTATGACGCCTACTACGACGAGCTGGAGGAGTACGCCAACCACCAGCAACGGTGGCAGAGTAGCGGTGGTACCATCCCTCCGCCGCCCGGCCCGGGCCCCTTTCCTGGAAGTGTGGCGCTGGACAGCAGCGGAGCGGTCATCGGGGGCGAGCAGCTCTCAAGGGCTAGATCACATGCCAATCGAGACAGCAGACACGGCCATGGCGGTCATCACCATCCTCAAGCGCATGGGCACCAAAAGAAGCCAGCGGCAGCCCTTCATCCAGAGTCCTCGGACGGCTACGATGACGACGAGCTCGACGACGAAGAGTTTGACGACGAGGACGACGAGGAGTTCGACGAGGAGGACGAGGAGGATGAAGCCGAACTCGAGCGCGAGCGTGAGCGGGAGGACGCCGCTGCTGCTGCCGCCGCTGGCGGTATGAAGAAGGCGCCGGGCGGAGGAGTCATCCGCAGGAGGTCTAATGCTGCCGCCAACGGTGGTCAGAACGATCTCTTTGGTCTCGGCAGCAGCCTAACTGTCAAAGGTGAGTAGTGATGCGGCTGTGTCTTGAACGGCATGCCAGCGGTGAAACGAAGGCGACCAGTAGCACACGCGCGCGCACTCGCCTCATGGGCTCGTCGAGCGAGCGCTTGAACATGCAGGTCCGGTGAAGCCCCGTGCGAGCAGCCGCTGCGGATGCTTCTGCGATGAGGCGGTCGATGGCCCCAGGCTTTGCCCTTTTTGCTTTACCCTCTTTCCTCGACAGTCTGTGTCTAACCTGGCTCACCCATCTTTTCGTTTTGGTGTCCGCTACGCCTCCTTGTCCACCCTCCCTCCCCTCTCACTTCGCTCCTTTCCCCCCTTCCGATTCCCTTCCCCCGTCACTCTTCTCCCTGTCCTTCCCTGTCTCCCCCTTTCGCGTCGGACGCCTATTCTCCTCCCTTGATTCTGACCTAGGAGGTATCCTCACGGTGGCCGACGACCTTCTCAAGAACGACGGGCAAAAGTTCCTCGAGATGATGGAGCAGCTTGCCGAACGTCGAATGCAGCGGGAAGAGGAGGCTGGGGCCGAGCTGGGTGACAGCGAAGAAGAGGATGACGAGGACCCTGTCGACGACCTCGACGAGGACGAGGAAGATTTGGAGGACGAGGAAGACGAGGAGGATGTGAGTGTAGAATGGCGATCCCATTCAGCGCCAACCACCTGTGTCCCCCACTGACCTGATATCTTGCCTGCCGCACATCCGCATCTCTTCCTTCGTCCAGGATATCATGACCGACGAGCAGCGTATGGAGGAAGGCAGGCGCATGTTCCAGATCTTTGCCGCCCGCATGTTTGAGCAGAGGGTCCTTCAGGCCTACCGCGAAAAGGTCAGCATCCTAGAACTCGTGCCGCGGTTTTGTGCCGGCGCATTGCTGCGACGTTGGCTCCCGCACCATGCGCTGACGCGGTTGCCGTAACATCCTTTTTGGATTTTTGCAGGTCGCCCAAGAACGGCAGCTGCAACTTCTGCGCGAGCTCGAGGAGGAGGACATGAACGAGAAGGCCAAGGAGGCGAAGCGTCAGAAGGACAACCAGAAGAAGAAGGACAAGAAGAGGTTGGTTGCCACCTTGATTTGCGTCGCCACCCTGATGTCCGTCGCCGAGATTACACAGACCTGCTGATACTCAAAGATTCTATCCCGCCGCTGTTCGCCTCTTGTTTTTCAGGATGCAACGGGAGCAGCGCGAGGCCGAACGGCTGCGCAAGGAGCAAGAGCGAGCCGCCGAGGAGGCCGCTGCCAAAGCTCGAGCCGAAAAGCAACGCGAGGCCGACCTCAAGAGGCAGGAGGAGCTCCGGGCCAAGCGTGAGGCCGAGCGAAGGGCCAAGGAAGAGGAGAAGGCTCGCAAGGAGGAGGAGAAACGCAGACGCCAGGCCGAAGAGCGTGAACGCGAGCTCGAGAGAGAGCGCAAGAAGAAGGAAAAGGAGGAAAAGGCTCGTCTCGAGAGGGAGGCCAAGGAGCGGGAGAAGAAGCAGAAGGAAGAGGAGGCCAAGCGGGCCAAAGAGGAACGGGAGAAGGCTGAACGCGAACAGCAGGAGCGCGAGCGAAAGGCCAAGGAGGAAGAGGCCAAAAAGGCGGCTGAGACTGCTCGCAAGGAAAAGGAGGCGGCGGAGAAGGCTCGGCAGCAACAGCGCGCCGCCACGGCCGCCTCGCAGGCACCCGTCGATAGGACTGCTAGTGCTTCGCCATCTGCCAAGACTCCCACGCGTCCCCCTGGCGTCAACGTCCAGCACGGCGCTGCGCGGTCCAAGAATGGCACCGTGCAGGACTCGCCCTCTTCCCAGGCTGGAGCGAAACCGTCCCGAACGGCTTCGGTGCAGCGTCAGACCCCGGCAGCCGCCTCGGGCTCTGGCCTTCCTTCGCCCGCTGCGTCGACGCTTCCGGCTCCTCCCCAAGGACTGCCTCCTCGGCCATCGAACGCCGTCGTCAACCCGACCGGCCACCACCAGGCGTCGCAGGGCCCCGCCTCGGTGTCGGTCTCGGCCAACGCCGGCCTCCCGAGGCCGCCGGTCAGCGCTAGCATCCCACCGTCGTCGGTCCCGCCTCTTGGGTTCGGATCGATTGGACCACAAAGCTTCGGTGCTGCGCCCGGATTGCAGCAGCCAACTCCGAGCAAGATGGCGTCATCGACCGCGGCCAAGGCGCCTCAGACGCCTCAGCAGACCCAGGGTCAGCAGCCGCACTTTGCTCACCATCATCTGCCTCAGCATCACCCGCCCATCTCGCCCGGATCGGCGACGCCCGGCTCGCGCACCGCGCCGACGTTTGCGCCCGCGAATTTTGACGCTCTCCGATCGCCCACGCTTCCCAACGGCCTCTCGTCGGGCCTAGGCCTGGCTGGCAAGGGCTCGGTGGACTCAGCTCTGCAATCTCCAGGACTGGGAATGCCTTCGGCTCTCTCCTCGGCAACAAACAACCTCGCTTCGCTCAGCCTGGGTGGAACTCCGGTCGGTTCCGGCATGCACGGTAGCAAGCCAGTCGCCATGGGACTCGGAGCGATTCCGGGTGCTCCACAACAGTCATCGGGCTTTGTTAGTCACGGTCTCTCCGGCTCTGTACAGGGCGGGATGCCGATCGGTCAGGGTGCCGAGCCTCTGCGCTCGCGTGCGCCTTCGATGGCAGAGTCGGATCAGCTCAGCAACTTTGGCGGCGGACTGCGATCCTCGTCAGCCTTGTCTCAACGTCCGATACAGAGGCCTACTCCGCCCACGCCGATCGGACCCATTGGCAGGCCGCGACCCTCAGAATCGCACACGCACGACGATCCCTTTGGCATGGGTGGCAACGGCCGATCCTCGAGCAGCGCCAGCGGTTCAGGGTCGGCGAGCCCCAAGCTTCCCGAGGGCATCCTTGGCAGCTCGGCTCTGGGCGGCGACGACGAGCTCGTCGAACCGAAACCGCGCAGGGTCAGCAACACCGTCCCCATCAGCGGCGGTACGGGCGGCGGCGCCTTCTTCGGTATGGGCAGCAGCGCCGTCGGAAGTAGTTATGGCATGAGCGGGCCCTCGCCATGGAACTCGTTCTCGGGCGCCGTCGCTTCGGCGACTGGTCCTCTCTCGCCCGCTTTCAGCAATGCCGCGGTGGGATCCGGTTCGGCCGGCATGACATCTGCGCTTAACCTGCCGCAGGCGTCCTCGGGCGGCCCTAGCGCCATCGATCCGTGGGCGCGTGCTCAGACCAGCTGGGATCGTGCCCGATCGGCTTTCGAACAACCCGGAGGCGGCGGTGGTCTGGGGGCCGGCTTTGGCCAGCTCGGGGGCCTAGGCAGTGTGGGAGGCCAGATGCTGCACAGCAACGGCCTGAATCATCACGCCCAGCACCACGCGCTCAGCGGACCGACTGGTGGAGCTGGTGTGAGCCCTTTTGGTGCGCCGCGCAGCATCTTTGGCAACGTGGCTCTTGGTGGCACATCGCAGCATCCGGGAGCGATTGGCTCGGCGCTCTCGCCGACGTCCCCCGCTTCGCGACACGTCGGAGGCGGCGATCGCGGTGGCCTTTGAGGCTCCTGCGGAGCAACAGGCTCAAGCCTCAACCATCGCCACCTCGCAGCTCCAGCAGAACGCCGATCGCTAGCGTTGTTCTACCTTGTCTCTCTGGTGTTGTCTCTCCGTCTTCCTTCTCGTTGGCGTGTCACAATGATGCTCCTCGTGTGAGCCCGCATCTGCATGGTTGTGTCTGCCTCCGTTTAACGTGGACATTCCGCCTCCGCCATACGTCTCTGGCCCTCCATGCACACAACCACGCACGCCATGGCATCTTCCACCGATCCCACCCACCGGCGCTCGCCCTTTCGTCGACTCCTGCCTCTGTCGCGGTCCTATCGGTTCCCTTAGTCTCCGAGCTCCTACCCATCATCTTCCTATCCATCCTTTTCTCTCTTTCCACGTCTTGGTCCTCCCTCCATGGTCGTCAAAAAGTCTTCATATCTCTTTCTATCCCTCTTTCTCTCTACCTCTACCTCTTCCCCTAAGCCCCCGCGGTTTTCCCCACGCGTCCCTTGTCCACATCTCTCTACATGCGCAGACCCTTCCCTCGAAAAGAGGAAAAGAGGGGGGGCTTTCCACCCGCGATGAACCGTCGTATCGCACACTTGTATTACAATGCAGAGTACGAACTCGTTCAATCCCTACCCTGTGTGAGCGCGTGAGTTTTGTTGGAGAAAGTGCTCGTTTCCCGAGGTGCCGTGCGGCCGGGATCGCCGAGGACGGAGCTCGTGCGGCCTGGTTTCTCGGTGATCTCCAGGAGCTGCTGCGGCGACATTGATATATGCCAAAGCGACAATCTACCCCACTGAGCTACCGGCCTCCCCTCCTTTATTGTGATTGAAGGCGGTCGATCCGCCTTTTTCTCTCGCACATGCCAGAACGCAAGCTAGTCAAGAGGTCAGAGAACCGACCGATCAATTGTGAAAGAGTTCGGGTTTTTACGTCGACAAGAGGATGTCGTGAGGGAAAGGGCTACGATGAAGGGTGAAGTGGAACGGGTAGGGTAGAGAGGATAGTGTTCAAAATGTAGAGGGAAGGTCCATCGGGTGATGGTGGCTGGTGACCACCTTGAAGCTAACTGGGAAAAGGTGGTTCCTCACCACCTCATCTCGGAAGCCCATGAGAGCTGGAAGCCCGTAAACGCTCGAAGTACCGCCGCTCAGTCGATTTTGCTAGGTTCGGTAATAAACTTGGCCGTTTCGTCGAGGTCACGAAGCTCGCCAATCAAGGCGTTCTTCACAGGGTCGCAGAACAAGAACCGTATCGCGGCGGAGGAGTTTTCGACATCAATCTTGCTAAGGAATCCAATGTTTCGTTGGGTGGTGATTACGTCGTCTGCGCTTGTAGCGTCGTTTGCGCTTTTAGCGTCGTCTGGGTGTGGAGCTTGGCAGTTGTAGCCCTGTGTGTCGTCGTCGATGGACCACTTCGGACCCGGGATACAGACCTGGTAGAACTTCGGAGAGCACCCAAAGGACTTCGACGGGTGATCGCAGACTCGAGGGGTGATGGCGATGCTCCCACCACCGGTGCCGGTTGTCTTGATGGTTACTTGGCGAGAGATGGAAAGGTCTTGCATGTCTTGCACAGTGACGGTGGCTTCGGAGTTGATGGGGAAGACGAGGTTGTGCAGGTAACGTTTCTCTTCCTTGAATTGGCACGTGGTTAACAGCGTTCCATGCCCCACGATATACGAAAACGGCGACAATGTCAGCGTCAGGCTAAACCACGCAAAACCGCTCTCTTCCTCTCCAAGCACCAGAGGGAAAGGAAGGGGGGTGGAGGGATGAGGGGGACCCGTTCCCATCCTATTCATGATTTCAACCCAACACCTACATCCCGCGCAAGCTCCACGTTGCAATTCTGGTTCGGGTCGTCCATCACAACGATGGTGTTAAAGAGGTAGTTTTTGCCGCAGTTGGACGTGTCGACTTGGAGCTTGTACCAGAATCTGTCAACCTCGACCTTGCATCCGGGGTCTACTTCGAAAGCCGTCACAGAGACGCAGAGCAGCGCCGACGCCATCAGCACCGACTGGACGAGGAGCTTGATCTGCATCTTTGGATGGGCTTTGGGGTTGGGGGTTGGGGTTGGCAGACGAGGGGGTGGTGAAGGTGAGGTGAGAAAGAGGAAAAGTGGGTTGTCGAGTGAGGCTGTCGAATTGAAGGGAAAGAGAGGGCAGGGGAGCGGGGTTTTACACCTTTTTCCCAACAGGTCAGACTCCTAGCTTCGGCGCAGGGTGGGTGAGGAAAAAAAGTACCTCGATTCCCACCTGCCAGCCTACTCTGTGTCTGCTCCCTCATTTCGCCAGCACGCACCCACCGGCCTCCTCGAGAGGAGTGAGCCACAGTAAAACCACGGTAAAAAGCGGCAAAAGGAGGGAGAGGGAGGGTACACGGTTGTGTCGCCACGCGCGCCAACCTCGAATGCCCCTTAATTTTCAAAGACGATGAGGGGATGTGTCGGCGCAGCAGGCTGTGCTACCTCGATATTGTGGTGGGGACGCTGTGCCTCAATCTGCACACTCTCCGCTTCCCACCAAGCAGCAAGATGGGAGTCCCCCCCCCCAAAAAAAAAAAAAAAAAAAAAACACACACGCCCACACACATAAATGACAGTCAGTGCGTTCGGGCAAGATACGAAAGCGTACCGTCGCAAGTTTGGTGATTATGAAGTGCGGAAAGGTTGGGAGGAAGGGGGCTACCGCGAAGGGTGAGGTGGAGCACGGGTGGGAGGAGGGGGAGTAGGTTGTCGAATGAGGAGGGACGGAAAAGATGGATTGGTGGTGGTAACAAGTGAAGAGAAAACGCACGATCGGACTCTAATATACATGGCCGACTCAGCTGCACCCGCGCGCTGGCACGCGCGGAGCACCAACAGATTGGGTGTGGGTGTAGGTGGTGGAGAAGGGTAGGATGAGAGGGTGAAGGGGGAAGGGGGGAGGGAGGGATGGTGTCGGATCTGTCAAGGGAAGGCTGATCGGGAGAAGATGGCTCGTCGCCACGTCGAGGCTGACGGGAGGAAAAGGTGGTGGGTGGTGAGGTAGCACCTCTTCTCGTCTGCGAACCGGTGAGAGCTGGAAGGGCCGGAGCCTAGAGGGTGAAGTTGGGGCCCTTTGCCTACGGCTGAGGCTGAGCCTTGCTTTTGCACCAGTCCGAGTTGACCTGCGGCGGGAGACAGAACTCGATCGACACGGCCGGGGGAATGCTAGCGACCTTTTTAACGTCGATAAAGCCATCTTTGCCGACATACATGGCTTTGTCCATAAAGGCACTTTTTTGGACAAGCTTACTATCGTCGAGATGCCCGCCACTCTTGTTTTGCGTGTAGACTGA
This sequence comes from Thecaphora frezii, assembly GCA_026284005.1. Classification (NCBI taxonomy): domain Eukaryota; kingdom Fungi; phylum Basidiomycota; class Ustilaginomycetes; order Urocystidales; family Glomosporiaceae; genus Thecaphora; species Thecaphora frezii. The sequence continues at coordinate 2,740 of JALNIF010001303.1, read as the reverse complement.
CGTTGTCCTTGTGTCTTGCTGATCTTGGCAGGCCCAGGCTACTTGTAGGTCGCTGTCTTCGGGCCACGACGTGGTATAGTCATGACCCAAGACCAGGGCGCGGTAGACGGGCAGATCGCACAGCGTTTGCTGCCCCACTTGGTCGCATGCTTCAGGTTCAACGGTAAAAGTAGCAGTGTCCCACAGGCCGTCGCTCGCCCAAATCGCGAGTTTGCGAGATTGTTTCTTGGTTGACTTTTGTAGAAGCGAGAAGTTGCCCGCAGAGTTGGCGGGGACGAGGAAATCTGATGTGTACGTAGTATAATCAGGCGGCTGCTCCACCCCAGATTCCAGCATGTTCGTCATCGTACCACCACCACCATCACCCCACAACCACACGAAAACCGAGACATCCACGTCAGCCTCCGCACCGCCAAAACCGCACTCTCTCCCCTTCAAGCACCGAGGCGAGAGGCAGAGACTGGCCACGAAGCATTTCAAACCTACCCCTAGCTGTGACACGACCTTGATCGGACAGTTCTCATCCTGCTCGTCCATCTCGAAGGTGGGTTCAAAGTCGGGGCCTTGGCCGCAGTAGCTCGTGTTGAACTGGAGCCTGTACCACCTCGTCTTGTCCTCGGCCCCGCATGCGTGGCGGGGATCCGACGCAACCCTAGCCATGTCGCTCCATGTCCAATAGTGATCCATCCCAAACGCAGGGACGCTAAGCAACGCCGACGCCATTAGCACCGACTGGACGAGGAGCTTGATCTGCATCTTTGGATGGGCTTTGGGCTTTGGGCTTTGGGCTTGGGCTTTGGGCTTTGGGCTTTGGGCTTTGGGCTTTGGGCTTTGGGCTTTGAGCTTGGTTGAGGCAGTGGTGGCGAGGGCGAAGGGGAGGGGGTGGGTTTTTGTTGAAGGGGGTGGGCAAGTGAGAAAGAGAAAGTAGGAGAGACGGGGAAGAGGGGGAGGGGTGAGTTTTCAACCTTTTGCCGCCAGGTTGGACTCCTTCTACCTCCGAGGCACAGTAAGGCAAGGGAGAGAGAGGAGAGATCGCTTTGACTCGCAACTGCCAGCCCACGCCGTTCCACCGGTTGCACGTACCTGATCGATTTCGGGTGCAACATCCGGTTCCTCTCATGGTCTCGAGAGGTGGGTTGAGATTTGTGGACACATGACTTGTACCACTGCCCCGTCTCCTCCTGCCTCTGGCTCGCATTGCTGCTCGGGGTTCCATGCTTTGCCAATACGCCCCACCGCATCCTCGAGATGAAGGGGAGGGCGTGCGTGCGTGCGTGGTGTCGCCAAGCGCGCCAAGTCCCGCGATCTTTCAGCTGGCCAATCCATCCATTTATCAGCACCGTCAAGTTATGCCACCCCGCCTTGGCTTTGTGAGGGGCAGAGTATGGATCTGCTCTGCTTATCCATTACTTATGACTGCGTTAACGGCTTCACATTGTCTGCGCCGAGCGGGGGGCGCTAGAAACCCAGCGTCTCCCTCAACTCGTCCTCTAGTCCACTGAGGTCCTTCTCCTTCTCCTTGACCCCACCATTCGCCTGAACAGCATGCGCCTTCTTTTTCAACTCCTCCTCCTCTCTCCTCGTCACCTCCTGGAGCTGTTCCGTCTCCCTCCTCTCCTGCTCATCCAGGTTCGCCACCTCCTCCTCACACCTCCTACAGGTGCAGGGGCCAAAACAGTAATCCCTCCAGAGTACCATCCTCCTCCTCCTCACCACCGTCTCAGGATCGACGTACGAGATGGTAAACTCCTCTCCCTTTTCCACTTTCCTCGTCGTGACGGCTGCAATCTTCATCGACGCGTACCTTCCCCGCACCGGAACGTGGCGGATCTTGACGTTAGGTCGACAGTCGTGGTTGAGGAACGAGTGGAGCAGGTACATCCCGCCGTGCGATTCCATGTTGACATTCGACCTCCCCAGCAACGACAGGAAGGTGGGGAAAGAAAACAGCTCGCGGACCTTGGTGCTGAGGCTGGACGAGGCCGAGATTTCGTCGACTCGGAGCGGGAAGGGATCGGGTTTGAGCCCGGGCGTGGTACGTTGCTGGATGCGCACCTCGTCGAACGGATCCAGTCCGGTGCGCAACGCTTTATGCGCCGATTCAAGCGCAGAGGCGAAAGAGGCTTGCTCGATCGTCCACCCCGGATTCCGAGCACGACGCTCCAGCTCCGACACAGTGGCAAACGATTGAAGCTGCGAGTAGACTTCGTCGAAGCTCGCCGGAGTTGGGTTTGTAGAGGAGGGAGAGGAGATCGAGGGCGGCGGCGTCGAAGAGCAGGTCAGTAGCAGCCGTGCCAGCGATCGAGCCACAGAGTGGAGCGATTGCCAGTTTTGCGCCTGGATCAGGTCCATCAGCGGCTACAAAAACAGAGAAGAGAGAGGAGAGAGTGAGAGAGAGACGTCAGCGACCACGACTCCACCATGCGCACCGCCCTGGGAGGGGGGAGAGACGCATCCCAAACCCACCTTGACTGACGGATTGCTACCGGTACACAACAGCGCATGGTGAGTCGCCATCCCCCTCGCCTGACAAATCGCCCCACAGAACCTCGCCGTACACTTGCCCCTTCCGCACCTCTTGCCGCCCGCCATGGCCGTCTGCATGGGCAAGAAACAGTGGGTACAAATCTCTCCGTTGACCATGCTGGCGACAGCGCTGGGTGGGGGGGTGGGGACGAAGGCGTCTTCCTGGAAGACGATGTCACCCTCTTGAAAGTCGCGCGTAGCCACTAGGCCTTTA